>CM055105.1:46709818-46957024 GCA_029204225.1 Diphasiastrum complanatum
GAAAATAAGGAAATGATCAAACACCATAGATTTAGAAGCAAGAAGATATATCCAAGTGAATCTTGTGAAATCTTGTAACAAAACAAGTGGCTCCTCCCTTGCTCATAGATGATGACAAATGAACATCTTGGGATCAAATGCAAAGGATGCTTACTCTTGATAGAAGATCTTGTAAATGGCTTTTTGTAAGATTTAGCAATAGCACTAGCCTCATCACTTGATCTCCTTGGAAAATGACTTGGCAAGCCAATGGCTTTGGCTTCTTTGATCATAGAGAGCATGGATCTGTAGTTGGGATGTCCCAACCTCCTATGCCATAACTCCTCCATAGATAGCTTGTTCACAAGAGCAACATTACAAAGCATTTACACATTCTCTTGATCTAGTTTATATATGCCTCCAAATCTAGATCCTAGTGCAAGTATCGCATCATTCTTCTTGATAGTACAAGTATCAACATTGAATTTCACATCAAGGGCCATTATCAAGCAATTGCAACATTAATAAGATTCTTTGTAAGCTTAGGTAACAAAAACAACTTTAGTAAGAGAAAGAACTTTAGAAGAATGCAAGCTTTAAGGGGAATATTCCCAACTCCTTCAATAGGACATTCATAATCATTTGCATGGTATATTGATACACATGCATTCAATCACTTCCAACTCTCACTCACAGCTGTGGAAAGTATTAAAAAATTATTCTAAGTAAAAACAGAGCAGCTCTCCTCGGTAGAGAGAGAAAATCATCATGAGCTCTCGGGTAGAGAGAGAAAGCTAGAAATCCAATAACACTCAAAATCCACTCAATCTCAAAATCAATTAGACCCAAATGAGGAGTACAATGATACTAGTAGATCCACGAGCTACCACTATGCTTAACTATGATTGGACCACACTTTTGCCACCTCTTAATCCTATTGGACCATTGATCATTCACCTCTAAATTCTATTGGACCATTTTCAAGCAAACCTCAAATTCTATTGGACCTCTCATGGTTCCACCTCTAAATCCTATTGGACCTCTTAGAATTCATCAAACAAAAGCATTACACTTGTCTACACTCTAATTGGCACGAGTTTAGCCTCTTACTCACTTTGGCTCAATAGTGGCATTACAAGTGGAAATGGATTATTTGCATCTATGCCAAATTTGTTCCTATCAATATCCTACACTAGATGCATGATATAAAACATAAGACCCCTATATCTAACATAGATAATCTTTTTCAATTCTTCACACTCCTAAAAAATTATCTATGAATATTTAAGCATTGATCTCGATATAACTCCAAGAGTAGATCTATGCTTGATGAAAGCACTTTTGCTCAAAGGATTGGTGAGTAGATCGGCAATACAAGAGGACGAGTCGACATGATCCAGATAGATTTCTCCTCCAATAAGCTTTCTTGTAAAAACTACAGCAAATAAGGATCCTAAAACACTTGAAATGATGAGGGGAAACAATAGATTATGATTTCATAAGATTAGCACAAGTTGAACCATCAAAATCCATCAAAAATCTATGCTTGAACCTCACTAAATGGCCCAAATCCTTGAAGAAGGCTTCACACGTGTGAAAGTACGGCCTCCAACAGTCTGAGTACTGTACACCAGACCTACATTCAATCCTATAATCATTAGTAATCACAAGTACTCAAACAATTATGAACATAGAGAGCAATTGCACCATTATGAGAGAAAAATCATGAAATTGCTTGATTGATTTTGGTGAGATATCATCACCTATATATACATGATCCATCACGGTTTTGGGCAGGTATGAGTAGCCCTAAACCTATCCCTAATGCTAATTTTGGTGGATCTTTCATCCCTACCAAGTTAGGGTTGGAATCTTGGAGATCCCTCAACAATGCAAAAATTACCAAAAATAGCTCCTATTTTTTCTCCCTTGTATCTAAGCATAATTTGGACTCATTCCAAAGGTTCTAACACTTAGGTCTACTTGAGAACATCCTATGAATGGAATCCTATGCTATTTGGCACGTGTGACAAGCCACATCATGACCATCTAACTATTTACAAGTCATATGACCAAAACTAGTCAAGCTAGAATTGTGAATTTTTAACACTCCCTCCTCACTATCTAGCTTGGTTCAATCATTGCTTTACTAATCACTCCAAGTGATGATCTGAACTTCATAAAAGGTGTCTTTTGAAGTGGTTTAGTAAGTAGATCAGCTACACATTCATTGCTTGGAACATGCTCCAAAGCAATCTCCTTGGCTTGCACCATTTCTCTCACAAAGTGATGGCATATCTCAATGTGCTTAGATCTTGCATTGAAGATTGGGTTAGATGCAAGGTGTTGGGCTGATATATTGTCATTGTAGATGATTGGTGCCTCCTCTGAATCCATGATCTTTAGTTCCACCAATAATCTCTTGATCCAAAGTACCCTCCTTTGTAGTGGTTGTCAAAGCTTTGTACTCGGCCTCGGTTGAAGATAGAGATATAGTTTCTTGCTTTTTTTGAAAGCCATGAAACCACACCTTCTCCTATGAAAGTTGAATAGGCACTTGTTGATTCCCTATCCCTCTTGTCCCCTGCAAAATCTGAATCACTAAATGCATGAAGGTTAATCACATCTCCTCTATATAGAATCCCAAAATCCAATGTACCCGAGATGTATCTTAGAATCCTCTTAGCCTTTTTCCAATGGATATTCAATGACTTTTGCATGGATTGGCTCAACCTACATACACTAAAGCTAAGATCTGGTCTAGTTATAGTGATCCACATTAAGGAACCTATAAGTTGCCTAAACAAAGTGATGTCCATGAAGGATCTTTCATCATCTTCATTTGGCACTTTTACATCTTTGCTCCATTGGTGTGTCAACACTTTTGCATACTTCCATCTTAAACTTCTTCAAAAGAATTGAGCATAGTTTACTTGACTTATAAAGATAAAATCAGACCCTCTAAGTACTTCTATGCCTAAGATCAGGTGAAGACACCCTAGATCTACCATCTTGAACTCTAAGGATAGATCTATCTTGATTTTTTCAATACCATCAACACTATTTCCACTAATGATGATGTCATCTACATAAATGAGTAAAAGTACAATACCAACATCATCAAACTTAATGTAAAGAGTGGGATCATATTCACTTTGAACAAAAGAAAGTGAAATAAGATAGCAATGTAGTCTTGAATTCCAAGATCTCGAGGCTTGCTTCAAGCCATAGATGCTTCTTTGGAGATGGCATACTTTGTTCTCCATTCCATGCTTGATGAACCCTTGGTGGCTGCTCCATATAGATATCCTCTTCCAAAAAACCATTCAAGAAGCATTAGAGACATCCATTTGACATAGAATCCATCCAAAATGTGATGCAAGTGCAATGATTAGTCTTATTGTGACCATCTTGGCCACAGGTGGCAAAGTTTCCTCATAGTCTATCCCTCTCTCTTGAGCATAACCTTTTGCAACTAATCTTGCTTTATGTTTGTTAACACTCCCATTTGCATTCAACTTAAGCTTGAAGACCCACTTGCATCCTATTACATTCCTTTGAGGTCTCTCAACAAGCAACCAAGTTTCATTCTCAATCAAGGCATCATACTCATCCAACATAGCTTTATACCATTCTTTGGAGTTCAATGCATCTTCATCATTAGACGGTTCTTCAAAACTAGATAAAGCATAAGAAGTGGATGAGATACCCTCAACTTGCTGTCCTTTGCCTTGATATGTGAGCCTTGATGGCTCCACTTTTGCCCTTGAAAATCTCCTTGGTGTGATAGGTGGGTTTGGTGCTTGCTCCTCCATGAGCTCCTCCTCAAAACCAAGATCTTGCTCCTCGGCCATCTTTTTCTTGATTGTTGGAGCACTTGAGCCTTCTTCAAGCATATGAATATGATGTTCATCAAAGATGACATCCCTTGAAACAACAAATTTGTTCAAGGATGGGAGATAGACTTTGTAGCCCTTGCTTGAGCTTGCATATCCAAGCATGATCCCTCTTGTGGAAGATGGATCCTCCTTGGTTCTTGTTTCCAATGGCACATGCACATAACATATACACCCAAAAACTTTCAAGTGATTAAGATTGGGTTTCTTTCCATACAACATCTCATAAGGAGTTTTGCCTTCAATTGCTTTGCAACACACCCTATTCATCAAGTAGTTTGCACATACAAGAGACTCATCCCAAAAGGATTTGGGCAAACAAGCATCTAATCTTAAAGCCTTAGAACATTCACATAATGTTCTATTCCTTCTTTCAGCAACTCCATTTTGTTGAGGAGTGTAAGGACAAGAAGTCTCTTTCTTGATCCCTTCCTCCTCACAAAAGGCCTTGAACTCATTGGAGATGAATTCTCCACCATTGTCACTTCTAAGAATCTTGATGCTATGATTATGATGCTTTTCCACAAACAACTTGAACTTTACAAAAGTATCAAATACTTGAGACTTGAAGGAAAGTAAGAACACCCAACAATATCTTGAGTAGTCATCAATGAAGGTTAAAAACATGGATGAACCTCCATTAGATTTGGTGCTAGCAATGTGCACATCCGAGTGTATGAGTTCAAGAGGATGAGATGACTTTGTGATGGAGTTAGGAAACACCTTCTTATGTGCCTTGGATAAGGCACAAGCTTCACAAACCTTGTCTTCCTTCCCAATAGACCTTGGTAGGCCTAAAGCATACTCCTCCTTGATCATAGCCTCCATGAAACCCGAGTTGACATGTCCAAGTCTTTTGTGCCATAAAGTAAAGGTAGATATCTTGCTCTTCTCGGCCAACATGACAACATTAGTATCCACAAATGCATCCAGCTTATAAAGTTTGCCAAGTCTAGTGCCCTTAGCCACTATCTTACCCTTCTTCTTGATGAGACATTCATTTGAAGCAAAGTCAACATTGAAACCATTGTCTACCATTTGGCCAACACTTAGTAGATTCTTTGTTATTGTAGGAATGTACAAAACACCTTCTATGTTGATCTTTTTGGAAGATCCTAAGCAAAGGAGAATGCTACCAACTCCTTCAATCTTACAAGCTTCATCATTTGCTGTATAGAAAGACTTTATAGGTCCATCATAAGATAAGAGAGAAGAGAAAAACTCCCTTTTACTAGTCATGTGTGAACTAGCACCCGAGTCAATCCACCAAGGATCTTCTCCTTTGAAGCTTGTTGAAGAAAATATGGACATCATGAGAGAGTCCTCATGTGAACTCTCCTCCTCCTCCTCTTTGATCATGTTGGCTTGGCTTTGATCTTGCTTCCTCTTGAAGCATTCCGAGGCATAATGCCCCATCTTGCTACAATAGTAGCACTTCACCTTTGATTTGTCCTTCTTGACTTTGGTGGTTGATGGAGATGCCTTTGGGGGTCCTTCTTGATCCTCAAGCTTTGTAGACTTCTTGAATGTTGATCCTTTGCCTTTGGACTTGCCTTTGCCTTTGGTGAAGAGAGCTTGGTCATCTCCACCTTGGATGGAAAGCCTATCCATCCTCTCTTGCATTTGGCTCCTTCTTGATTCCTCGGTCATGAGTGTGCCTTGGAGTTCTTCAAGTATGGGTAGCTTACCCATAATTGCATATCCCTGAACCAAATTGTCAAATTCAAAGCTTAGTCTATTCAATATGAGTTGAACAAGCTCTTCATCCTTGATAGGGTCACCTATAAAGGCTAGCTCTTTGTTCAATTCCTTTACTCTTAGGACAAAAGTATGTGCACTCTCTCCTTTCTTTTGATAGCTTCTATAGATTTGATTCTTCAAAGCTAACATTCTAGTTTGGTTCTTGGATTCATAGACCTTTTGCAAAGTCTCCCAAGCATCTTGAGCTGAAGTGCAATCTCCTACCTCTCTTAAGAGTTCATTTGCAACATTCATTTTTATGCAATGTAGTGCAACATTGCACCTCTTGATGTATTTGGCTTTTTCTTGAGGATGAATAGGTTCACCCTCCTTACCATTTACAATTTCCATCAGATCTTGCATGATCATGATAGATTCCATTCTAACTTTCCACATGGAATAGTTAGTTTTGTTGAGCCTTTCATTAGTATCCAAAAGATATGCATTTATGGATGCCATCTAGTCTCCTAATCAAGGACTTGACACAAATGAAGGTTACTTCTATTGATTTGATTGATGGTCTACCTTATCCCACTTCTTAGGGACCTGAAAAGATCAGTAATAGACTTCCTATAAAGATCTAAGAATGATCTCTAACAAATTCAAATCATAGAATACTAGAAACAATGCACTTGCTTGATTGAAGTAGACAATACTAGTAGAATTGCCCCTCTTTCTATAAAGAACATTAAAGCTTCCAAATGATCTGATCAAGAGTGAATTTCAGCAACCTAATATACTTCCAAAATCACTTGTAAAATATCTAAATGGAACTTAATGAAGATGCAACACAATCTACTATCCAATCACAAGCAAAAAATGATCAAAATTGATGAAAAATTGATCTAATTTGGTGCATAAGTCAAGCAATGGTTGGACTGAACCTAAATCACTTTAGGAGGTGCCTACTACACCTTAGAACAGCCTTTAAGAGTCCCCAAAACTCTGATCTTCCCTCTCCTTGAATGCTAGAAAGCCTCCTCTATGAAATCACCTCCAAAACTCGCTTAGAAATCAATGCTTGGAGCAAGCAAAACTTGCTATCTTGGTAATGTGAATTGAATTCAACTTTGCCTCTGGTTTTAGACACCTAAACACCTGAAAATGAAGTCACACAACACCAATCTCCAATGTATTTGACTCACTTTGAGTTCTAGAATCAATACTAGATGCTAAGATCCAATCTACACAAGATTTAGATCAAAAATTGTGATCAAATTGAATGAAAACCAAGGATTTAGCTCATTTCAGCCTTTAGGCTCTGATACCATGTAAAAACTACAGCAAATAAGGATCCTAAAACACTTGAAATGATGAGGGAAACAATAGATTATGATTTCATAAGATTAGCACAAGTTGAACCATCAAAATCCATCAAAAATCTATGCTTGAACCTCACTAAATGGCCCAAATCCTTGAAGAAGGCTTCACACGTGTGAAAGTACGGCCTCCCACAGTCTGAGTACTATACACCAGACCTACATTCAATCCTATAATCATTAGTAATCACAAGTACTCAAACAATTATGAACATAGAGAGCAATTGCACCATTATGAGAGAAAAATCATGAAATTGCTTGATTGATTTTGGTGAGATATCATCACCTATATATACATGATCCATCACGGTTTTGGGCAGGTATGAGTAGCCCTAAACCTATCCCTAATGCTAATTTTGGTGGATCTTTCATCCCTACCAAGTTAGGGTTGGAATCTTGGAGATCCCTCAACAATGCAAAAATTACCAAAAATAGCTCCTATTTTTTCTCCCTTGTATCTAAGCATAATTTGGACTCATTCCAAAGGTTCTAGCACTTAGGTCTACTTGAGAACATCCTTATGAATGGAATCATATGCTATTTGGCACGTGTGACAAGCCACATCATGACCATCTAACTATTTACAAGTCATATGACCAAAACTAGTCAAGCTAGAATTGTGAATTTTTAACATTTCTCTCACAAAATGGTGTGCCAATTCTATGTGCTTGCTTCTTGCATGGAATATGGGATTATTGGCAAGATCTTGGGCTGAGATGTTATCACACTTGATCATTGGTAGATCATCTTCCTTGATGCACTTTAGCTCCATTAATAACCTCTTGATCCAAAGCACCTCTTTGGTAGTTGTAGTGAGTGCTTTGTACTCGGCCTCACATGAAGAGAGAGATATAGTATCTTGCTTTTTGGAAAGCCAGGATATTAGATTGCCTCCAAGAAAGATAGTGTATGCACAAATAGACTTTTGATCCATCTTGTCTCTTGCAAAGTCCGAATCTGAGTAGCCAACAATGGATAGATCTTCACTTTTATAAAGTAGACCATAATCACAAGATGAAGATACATATCTTAGAATCCTCTTGGCAATCTTCCAATGATGGATCTTAGGATCTTGCATAAATTAACTCAATTTGTGCACACAAAAGCTTAAATCGGGCCTAGTAATGGTAAGCCAAATCAAGGAGCCTACAAGACTCCTAAAAAGTGTGATGTCCTCAAAGGATCTTTCATCACCTTTATTAGGATCTTTTACAATTTGCTCCATTGGAGTATCTATGCTCTTAGAATTTTCCATATGGAATTTTTTCAACATAGAGTGAGCATATCTAGATTGGCATATAAAGACATGATCTTCATAAAAATCAATTTCTAGGCCTAGGATGTAACGTATCTCTCCTAGGAGCATCTTTTAGGCAAGTAGTTTTTGATTACTAATTGTAGAGTAGTAAGCTTATGTCACACCTTGACGTTCAATTTCACATAAATGGTCCCATGCATGTGTGTATTTATTTTTTTAGATTTGTTACAAGCTTTGAATTGTTGAAAAAGGAAATTTTGAATTGTGAAAGTCTTAACTATAAGCCTCAATCTCACATTTGACTTTTAGGTGTTTCCCTTTTGAAAGTTAAAGTGTTTTAACTTAAAGCCTCGAGTTAAAAGTTAAAACCTTAAGTGTAGTTTGAACTCAAGCCTCACACTTCATCTTCACCCTAAAACAATAAGCCCTAAAATTCAAGGGTTTTTTTTATTCTCACATGACTTTGTACTTAACTCTTTAAGCTTAAACTTAACATTCAGAAAATCTCTCAAAATAGATACTTTTATTATTGCCTTCATACAAATAGAAAGCCCTTCTTCAGAAAGAAGGCTTCTTCTTTATTTAAGTTTCTAAACACTTTTCTAGCATTCCTACATAACCAAATATGCCATAAAATAAGAGTATGGGCAAAGGCCTTCATCACAAATAGGCTCACTCTCAAAAGTTAACATCGTTAGGCATGATCATCACGGGGGTGGCAAGTTTAAACCTGACATGAAATTAGGCTTTTAAGCTTTGCAAAAAGGAAAATCCATATCCCTAGATGGCAATCAGCAAAAAAGTGGATGAAAGTTCCTTTTGAGCATCCACAATTGCTACAATTTTTTTCAGCTTCACTATATAATTACATTTGAGAGGAAGAACTTGTAACATGATTTTATGAGTGAATACTGAACGTAGGGTTTGAGCTCTCTAATCCTAGCAAATTTTCTAGACCAAATTTTATTCTTCTCTTGCACTTTAAACTCACATCCAAGTGCTAGCTTAGTTTCATCAACTAGCTTGATACAACTTCCACAAAGAATAATGTCATCAACGTAAATTAGAAGAATGACAATATTGCTATCAACAAACTCTAGATACATGGAAGGATCATAGTCACTAAGAGTAAATCCTAGTGAGATAAGAAAAGAATTAAGTCTTGAATACCATGATCTTGGTGCTTGCTTGAGTCCATAAAGACTTTTGAAGAGCAAGCACACTTTGGACTCATCCTTAATGAATCCTTGAGGTTGTTCCATATATATCTCCTCCTCAAGATAACCATTTAGAAAAGCATTGGATACATCTAATTGGAACACCTTCCACTTAAAGAAACAAGCAAGAGAAATAAGAATTCTTATTGTCACCATCTTTTCAATGGGTGCAAAGGTCTCCTCATAATCAAGGCCATGGATCTGAGCAAATCCTTTGGCACATAATCTTGCTTTATACTTGTTGATGGTGCCATCATGATTGTACTTGATCCAAAATACCCACTTGCAACCAATTACATGCTTGTTGGATGGAGGATCCACAAGCTCCCAAGTATTGTTGGTGATCAATGCATCATACTCTTGCTTCATGGCATCATACCACTCCTTGGTATTGAATGCCTCTTATACATTCTTTGGCTCTTCATGAGAGACATAATAAACATAATTAGTGGAATCAAGATCCACTTGTTTGCCTTTGTCAACATATGAGACCCTCTTAGGCTCAGATCTATCTCTTATGGATCTTCTTGGTGAGAAAATGTGGGGAGAACCTTCTTCAATTTCCGACCCCATCACATCATAATTGTCTTCAAAGTCAATAATAGGTGATGCATCCATAGACTTCTTGACTCTTCAAAAGATGAATGTTGATCAACATCTCTACTTTCAATAACTTGAGAAGTAGAGAGTACAAAGACTCTATAGGCCTTTTTGGTGGATGAGTATCCAACCACAATCCCTTTGCCTGCACTAGGATCTTCCTTATTCCTTGTTTCCAAGGGAATATGAGCAAAGCATATGCATCCAAAAACTCTAAGGTGATCAACCTTAGGCTTCTTCAAATATAAGATTTCATATGGTGACTTTCCTCCAAGAGCTATATGTGGGAGCCTATTGCAAAGATAATTTGCACAATTAATGGCTTCTCCCCAAAAATCTTTGGGCAAGGATGCCTCAATTCTCATAGATTTTGCACATTCACATAGAGATCTATTCTTTCTCTCGGCCACTCCATTTTGAGATGGAGTATAGGCACAAGAGAACTCTCTTTTGATGCCTTCAAGCTCACAAAAATCATGAAATTTATTGGAGATATATTCACCACCTCCATCACATCTAATAGCTTAAATCTTGAATGAGAATTGCTTCTCTACATAATCTTTGAAATTAAGGAAATGATCAACCACCATAGATTTAGAAGCAAGAAGATATATCCAAGTGAATCTTGTGAAATCATCAATGAAAGTAACAAAACAAGTGGCTCCTCCCTTGCTTATAGTTGATGAGAAATGCACATCCGAGTGGATTACTTCCAAAGAATGCTTGCTTTTGATAGAAGATCTTGTAAATGGCTTTTTGTGAGATTTAACAATAGCACAAGCCTCACAAGCCTCACAATAGCAAGCCAATAGCTTTGGCCTCTTTGATCATATAGAGCATGGATTTGTAGTTGGGATGTCCCAACCTCCTATGCTATAATTCCTCCATAGAGAGCTTGTTCACAAGAGCAACATTACAAGCATTCACATACTCATTTGGATCTAGTCTATAGATGCCTCCAAATCTAAGATGAGAAACTAGAGACCATAAGAGATCCCTCTCCATCACTTGCAATAGTGTCTTCCTTCTCATTGGTAATGTTGGCTTGCTTGAGTTGATTCTTCTTCTTGAAGCAATTGGTGGCATAATGGCCTTTCTTGCCACAATAAAAGCACTTGATCTTCTTCTTCTTGAGATTGGATGATGAAGCATTTGAGGAATCATCTTCCTCCTCATCTTTGTCTTTGGATTTGGCTTTGTCCTTGCTTGAGAATTGTTGATGTTGGTTCTTGCTCCTCCCTTTGTGCTTATCTTTGGCAAAGAGAGCTTTGCCATCATTATGAGTGAGAGCAAGCTTGTCCATCCTTAAAAGCTTGTACTCTTGTCTTGATTCTTCAAAAATTAGCACACTTTGGAGAGCTTCCAAACTTGGTAGCTCCTCCTTAATGGCATAGGATTGGACAAGGTTATCAAATTCACTTATCAAGCCATTGAGAATGACTTGGACTAGCTCATTTTGACTGATGGAATCACCAATGCAAGCAATCTCTCTATGAATAACTTTTACTCTCAAAACATAATTAGATGCACTCTCATCATTCTTTTGACTACTTTGAAAGATTTGATTTATAAGAGTGAGGAGCCTAGAGGTGTTCTTAGCCTCATAGATAGTCTTGAGACAATCCCAAGCTTCTTTGGCTATTGTACAAGTACCTATCTCCCTCAATATCTCATTAGAGACATTCATCTTAATGTAGTGCAGAGCCATCCTAGCTCTCTTTTTGTATTTTTGAACCTCTTGAAGAACTTGTGATTCTTCTTCAAGGCCAAGAACTATGTCCATCACGTCTTGAAGTATCAAGATGGACTCCATCCTCATCTTCCAAATTGAATAGTTTGAAGTGGACAATCTTTCACTTGGTTCCAACAAGGATGAACCTATTGAAGACATTTGAAGTGAAGAAAACTCAAATGATGAACAATAAATGTTGCTACACACTCTCAATAGGATCCGATAATGGAGTACTATCTCCTCCTATGAAAGATCTTGCAACTATTTGTGAATTGATTCTCACTAGCTACACAAATCTTTCTAAAACAAGATCTATTTCACATCAAATGGAGTATGGGCAAAGTTAGGATCAAACACTCTTAGCACGTGTGAAGTACACTAAGAAACCAAATTTGACTCAAATACAATGATATTGCATGAAACAAAATGGCTAAGATCTCAAAACAGTGCCTAGATTACATATAGATGATTGGTAAGCATTCAACTGTGATTTTGGATCAAACAGGCAATCTCTTGACCAAACCAAATGTGTCCACCCAGGTCTAGGTGCCCTACCTAGCCCTCTTCAAAAGCTTATAACTTTTGATTGGCTCAACCAAATGGAATGAAACTGATTGCATTAGAAACTAGACAAAAATAGCTTCAAAACAAGCTATCAAACAAGATAAATGGATCAACCATGAAGAGAACTCCCAAACTGAAATTGGATGTTCCTCACACGTGTTTGAGCACCTGATTCCGTATAGTACCAGGTCAGACCCAATCAATGTCCTATTGATCTCTTTTGATCCAAAATTGGACAAGATAGCTAGGAGAATGGATCTTGACAATTTCTAGCTCAAGATTGATGGAAAGTTTTCACTCAAATGGATCAAAATGCATGGTAACCTTAGGTAGGCTCTGATACCATGTTAATTTCACACGTGTGGACTGTCCACATGTACTTGTGATCTCCTAAGGTGTGTAGATGCACCAAGATCAAGACTAGATTGAGATTCAAGATCTATCTTTGAATCTATGGCAAAAACACACTACTACATCATTCAATCACTTCCAACTCTCACTCACACGTGTGGGAAGTATTAAAAAATTATTCTAAGTAAAAACAAGCTGCTCTCCTCGGGTAGAGAGAGAAAATCATCATGAGCTCTCGAGTAGAGAGAGAAAGCTAGAAATCTAATAACACTCAAAATCCACTCAATCTCAAAATCAATTAGACCCAAATGAGGAGTACAATGATACTAGTAGATCCACGAGCTACCACTATGCTTAACTATGATTGGACCACACTTTTGCCACCTCTTAATCCTATTGGACCATTGATCCATTCACCTCTAAATTCTATTGGACCATTTTCAAGCAAACCTCAAATTCTATTGGACCTCTCATGGTTCCACCTCTAAATCCTATTGGACCTCTTAGAATTCATCAAACAAAAGCATTACACTTGTCTACACTCTAATTGGCACGAGTTTAGCCTCTTACTCTACTTTGGCTCAATAGTGGCATTACAAGTGGAAATGGATAATTTGCCATCTATGCCAAAGTTGTTCCTATCAACATCCCACACCTAGATGCATGATATAAAAAACATAAGACCCCTATATCTAACATAGATAATCTTTTTCAATTCTTCACATAATCCATCCATTCATGTGTAAATTTACCTACTTGGGTTATGCATGGGATATTATACCTATCCACGTGTTCTAAACTGTCAGATTCAACACCAAATATATCGTCGATGTGTATCAAACAATATATGACACACTTATATCAATTTAAAGGCATGTTATACTATCATATTCATCTAACAACTTTGATTTGCGCACTTATCTACATATGAAGCCATAAAACTTCAAAAAAAATGTAATTTTTGGCATAAATGACGGCTTCTAAAAAATTGTCATATAAACCAGAATAAATGACGATTTTCTAGGCTGTCATTTATTCCATTTTTTGTTATATACCTACTTGGGTTATGCATGGGATATTATACCTATCGACGTGTTTTATATTGTCGGATTCAATACTAACACATATCATCGACATGTATCAAACAATATATGACATACTTATATCAAATAAAAGGCATGTCATACTTTGATATTCATCTTATAGCTTTTATTTGCCCACTTATCTACACATGAAGCCATAAAACTTTAAAAAAATGTAATTTTTGGCATAAATGACGACTTGTGAAAAACTGTCATATAAACCAGTATAAATGAGGACTTGCTATTCGTGACAAATTATTCATCTAGTGCTTCAACCATTCAAAAGTTTGGCTACGTAATCTAGAATGACTGTGATTTCTATCACAAAAGTTTTTGTTTATTCTGATTGGCATAGTCATGCTTAGGGAGAGAGTCATTTAAACCCATTTCCGCTACGCATGAGCATTTCTTGTCTGAGTTTCGTTTCTTGTCCATTTCTTGTTCGAGTTTCGTTTCTTGTTCGTATTTTGTTCGTCATTTATTCGTCCTCTCTCCCAACATGGTATCATAGCTATTTTTATAGCTTGATTAGCTTCCACAGTACAAGACTCTACTAGTTGATAGAGTAACTGTCTTCTTGTTCTGTATTTTCTTTTGGTATCAGATTTTCATACTCAGGTCACTGATAGTTTCGCCTATCACCTAGACTAATTCTTCCACATGGATTCCCAAGGGAAAGCCAGTCCTCTCATGGACAAGCTTGATGGAGCCAATTACCATTTGTGGAAATTCAAGATGAAAACTATACTAATGGCAAAAGAATTGTATGACGTTGTTACAGGTGCAGAAGGGAAACTTGAAGCAGACGACGCAGCAATCGCCAGATGGAAGCTGAAGGATGGAAAAGCTTTTACGCTGATCATCCTCAACATCAAGGATACTCAGATCGGCCATGTATCCGAGGCTCAGACATCGAAAGAAGTCTGGGACATCTTGAGCACCCTATATAAAGTGTGAGATAGAGCTTCCAATCTAAATCTCAGGAAGAAGTTCTACTCCCTCAAGATGACAAATGGTGATTCTCTCCAGAATCACATCAACCAATTCAAGAACCTGCTAAGACAAATGGCCGCTGTCGAATCTGTCATAGACGATCAAGACGCAGTAATGCAACTGCTTATAAGCTTGCCAAGTTCTTACGACCGCTGGGTGATGATCATCACAACTCATCCAGAATTGACTCTTTCGAGAGTCATTACTATGTTGTTGCAGGAAGACATGCGACGGAACGAAGCCTTAAGTTCCTCAACAGATTCTCATGCCTTATACACCAACAAGAGCACGACAAAGCAGCAGAAGAAGAAAGGCCCAAAACTACCAAAGCCAGACCAGAAACCAGCTCAACAAAAGTAACAGTCGAATCTGTAGACAAAGAAGAAGCTGCTTTGCAGATATCGCAAACAAAACAACCACGAAATTCAAGACTGCCAAATACTTCAAGCAAAGAACAACAACAGAGGGCAGTCGAATGTAGTTGTAGAAGCTCCATAGCCCATTCAAGAAGCGGATCATTATGCCTTTATGACCAACCATCAAGAAGCATCTGGCGATAGTTCCTGGTTTTGGATTCTGGAGCTCAGCACATGATTAGTCTAATCGGCTGTTTTGAGTCCTATACACTCACAATCAACATTGACGATAGCTCCTCCTCTTGAGAATCGCTCTTTAGCTAGAAGCAAGCTCATCTGCTCCTTTGCTCCTCAATTGGAAACTCCTTTTCTCCTCACAATCATCATTGATAAGAGAGATATGAAGAGCTGAGTGTGTGACAAAGAAAGAGAGATTCGAGGGTAACTCTTATTAATTGGTAACTCTTATTAAATCATCATTGGTAACACTTATTAATTGGTGAGGCTAATGAGGTTTAATTTGGTTGAGGGTAGGGGTGAGAAAACCTTGATATATTATAAATCAAATCAGTGTACAAGAGATATGAAATATAACCAATTGCATTGTTTGTACATAATTTATTAATTGATTGAATGCAATTACAGTTACTTTGAGTGCTACAAAGTCTGAGGCCAATCCAAGTTGAATAAAATGGAAAGATAATGAAGCATAGTCAAGCTCTTGCTGCCTTGTAAAGCTAATTTTGATCTTGGAGGCCAAAACCGAGCTAAAACAACTACTTGTGCAATCTCAATCACTTGAATACATTTGCTGGTTGATAAAATATTCTACACATATGGTAGATTTATTGAAAAGTCTATAGTCGCTCATAAAGACGTGTTCTTCAGAGTCATTCTAGTTTTCAAACTTTTACTGACGTTCACTCAGATTCCCTTTTAAAGTAAATAAGTTTTTCCTAATAACTTTTTGAGAACACCTTTTGAGAGCACTATAGATTCTTATCTTGTTCATTTATGTAAGAAAAAAAGCTCTGATTGATTGTTTTTTAATGCAAGGACAATATTGATCGTAATATTCATTCCATGCAAGCATAAACTTTTTTGTGAAGCATTGAATGTGCAAAGTCCAGTCACTGCTTTGCATATTATGAAAATCTATATTCCTTATCAGAAAGCATTTGCTGGTAAATCGAACGTAAAGCTTGATGAATATGCCATTTGCTCTTTTGTTGAGCCTATCAGATAAAATAATAACCATCTATTTTTGTTTGAGAATTTTCTAGTTGACTCTAGATCCCTCTCATAAATCCATCAAGATTTATGAGAGGAACAGGACCGGCCGTGAGGACCGAAGTTTTTTTTTTTTTAAAACGTTCAAGATCGAGGTTTTTTTTTTTCTGAACAAGTTTCGACTGAACTTCCTGCCGTGACGGGAGGTCCAAGACTAAACAATAGTCTCCCATAAGGGACTTTAAGCAACCGCTACAAAGAAAGGCTATGCAGCTTGTGATCTGTAAGCATTGGCCAACAAGTAGCCATAATCAGACACAGAGAAATGACTATGGGGCTCTATAATGGAAGATTGAACAACAATAGTTCTTGTAAGCGGCCGTAGAAATAACACCGTTGGGGCTCAGTGATGGAAGGTGGCACAACCTCCATGGCCCTTAGTCACCCATCAATTGACCATAGTTAGCCATAATCAATGGACGGTTACAACCACAAGGTGTCAATAACATTGTTTCCATTGTGGCGGTTGCTTACAAGTTTTTTATGACTGCCTAGGATGCTTTTATGGCTGCTTATGGCTCAGGTGGAGAATACTCTTTCTAACATACAAAAGGGATAGAATGACAATGTTTTTTTCTATATAAGATAAAGTCTCGCTCTAAGGGCTTTTCAATAGGTCAGAAAGCCCTTAGAGCCAAACTCTATTTTATATATAAAACTTGATATTCATTTTGACCCTTTCATTATGGTAATTACTTTTTTGTTTTTGTTTTTCTCGGTAGTATGGATCCACTCTTAAAAGTGGAATTTCCATGTGGTCTCTCAAACTTTTTGTTGTGTATAATTGCTATTAGGCCTAGCCCAAACTGTAAGGTAGCCCTTAACCCGAAATATGTCCTAGTTCCTATATGACTAAGGTATTGCCACATGCAAGAGTGGTTGTGAATGATGTCTATATGAAGTACTACATTGGAGGGAATGGGATACTTTGCATTTATTATGAGAGCTAGAGTTTGGGAGAGTATATCTATGTTGTCATCCTTCCCTTTAGGGCTAGTCTGTTGTATCCAAGATCATTTGATTGCTTTTCAAACTTCCATCAAAATTCTTGTGTGGACAACCCGTGATTATCTACCATGAGATAATGCACGTTCCAACAAAATGTGCATATGTCCACATGCGCATTGTCGTAATGTGCATATGTTTTGTGGTAGTGTCATTGAATGTTCACATGCACAACTCTATGATTTTAAATAAAAGGTAACAAAAAAAGAAAACTTGCACTTGGCATTACCTAAGAAAGGCCTTTCAACCTTTACGAAGGGTGGAATGCCCTCAAGCACGTCCTCTCTCCCTCACATTAAATGAAAACTTGTTTTATATGGTAAAAGTTTAGAGTTTGCAATCTAGCGTAAATAAAGCGCAAATATAATTCAAACTTATACAATTTATTATTTTCCTTTTTTTCTCAAATTGAGAGCATAATGATTAAATTTAGGAGTAATCACGATCTAGTATTATTGAGCTGGGATGATGTTTCTCATAGTTTGTGCTCGGTATAGTAATGAAATCAGCATAATTTCTTGAAAACTAGTATCATGAATTTTTTTGACAATTATATATATAAGCATATTTACCCTTTTATGAAAAATATTTTTCAAAAAACCAAGAACCTTTAGGAAATGCAGGTTTTTGAGGATAGCTCAAAAAACGTTTCTCAAGCACTGCTAACAGTGATGCAGAAAATGAACATGTCTTACTTTTAGCTGAATGGGAGGATCCGAGGATGCAATGGGATCCTAGCACCTCAAAAGGGTGGGTGTGGAAAATGAATGTGGCAATACTCGCATAACATCTATTTTTTTAAGAAACCAAACAGGAATAAACTAAATATCACATCACAATCAACAAATCATAAGAAAATTTCGGCTCGGAGTCACATTGAATGAATGACAATGAACTTATGTTGTCTGATGCTACAAAGAATAAAGTATTGACACGATCCACTGACAGTGTGGATTGTTTATCCCCTTCTATGCGGGGTTTTGACTGTGATCTATAATCTCGATTCCTATTGCGTGTTCATCAAAATGGTCTAATCTCAGTGCCAAGGGCTAAATGCTTACTTTCTTGTAACAAAAAGGGAATAAATGTGCAGCTTTGCAGTATCTCTTGTTGGAATGGATGGGGAAAATTGTTGATTGCAGGCAGTCATTTATTCACACAGCATCAAATTAGGTTTTGATAAGCTTTTAACTAGTGTTACATATTTCTAGTGTTAGTTCCAGAGGAGTAGCTCGTTAAACGGGGACGAGTCTTCGTAGCTGCAACTGTCCTCTGACGAAAGACATGGCGTTGAGGATATCAAGGCTTGTGTAAGGTTCGAAAAAAGGTCTGGCAAATTTGCCATAGAAGTAATCTCACTCGCAAATCCTTGGGGATCTGGCAATGGTGGAAGGAAAAGAAATCTATCAATAGCCGCACCAATATTTTCTGTCTCATCTCGAAAATGCTCAAATGAGGTAGATAGCTCTGCCATCTCTTTACAATCAATTCCATTAATCTTTTCTGTCTCATCTCGAGAATGTTCAAGTGAGGTAGAAAGCTCTGCAATCTCAGGACAATCAATTTCATCAGTTTTTTCTGTCTCATCTCGAAAATGCTGAAGTAAGGTAGACAGGTCTGCCATCTCATCACACTCAATTTCGTCAATCTTCTCTGCCTCACCTCGAGAATGCTCAAGCGACGTAGAAAGCTTTGCAATCTCTGGACACTCAATGTCATCAGTCTTTTCTGTCTCATCTCCAAAGTGTTGAAGTAAGGTAGAGAGCTCCGCCATCATCTCATCACAATCAATGTCATCAGTCTTTCCTATCTCCTCTGAAAAATGGTTAACTGACATATAAAGCTCTGTCATCTCATCATTATCGATTTCATCAGGACATAAGGCATCCGACGACAAGCTATGGGATGCAGTGGAGTCTTCTAGACTGCTTGCACTGTCGTTGTCTGAGGAGACTGGCGTCAATTGTGAAGAATGTGGCTGGGGTTCCTTGTTAGCCGCTGCAGCCGCTGCAGCTTGAATGAACTTCGGTGAAACATTAGGCTCGTAAGGCAAATCCGGGAGGGATTCAGGGAAATTGAAGGTTGCAGAAGGACCGCGCAAGAACATGAGGGCTGCATCGTAGGCACGGGCGGCCATATCTGCAGTGGGGAAGGAACCCAACCAAATGCGAGACCTCTTGTGAGGCTCTCTGATCTCCGAAACCCATTTGCCCCACCTACGCATTCTCACGCCCCTGTAAGGGCGCCCATCTTTGTTCACGGAATGCAGAGGGCTAGAGCTACGGCCCTTGGCATTGCGGCGATCGCTATGCTGTTTTACAGCCATTCATGTATCTAATAGATGAGTATATCTGCAATTGATTGCACTTTGCAATGTAAAAACGGTGAGAGAGAGGGAGACAGAGATGGGAGATATAGCAAAGATGATGAACACAGCACTAATCGTAGAATTGTGCGGTGGTTTTGTGAGATTTTTCTGCAGAGGGTTTGGTCAAATACATTCTACCTCGTACCAGGGGGGAGCTAAAGCTTTATAATGGGATTTGGGGAAGAATGGACGAGTGACTAGAACCAGTAAAGTTTGGGTTAAAGTGGAATCGAATGTGGGTGAAAATTGGGAAAGCGTGTGCGAGGGGTTTGCAGACAGCTGTAGCATAAAAGTACTCGGTTTTCCAGATGAAGGATGGCAGTAGCTTGGGTATGGGTAAGCAGAACTGTCATTTTATTTTGCCCCATGGCCCATGGGGATTAGAAATGAGCATTCATTCTTGACTCTTGAGTGTCTTGACTCTTGGGGTGTTATTGACTCGTGCAAATTGAATCTTGACACTTGTTAATTGGCCCCCACCTTTTTGGTGTCCCTTGGTCCCCTGATGGGATGTCGCTTTGCAGCTAATTAAAGTCCACTCTTTAGCCTGAATGAAAGAAAACAAGGCCTTTAGACTTTAGTCTTTGACCAACCTTTCTTTCACCAAATTACATATTACCAAATCTTTGGCATTATTAATCTTTGGGAAAACCTTTTTCACAACCTATAAAATAAAAACTATACTTTTTCCAGCAACTCATGGGCCAAAAGCTTATCGGCTTTATATGAAAAATGCTCAACAAAAAATTCACCCCCGAGGCATTTATCTTTTCTCATATAGATTGCACTTGATGCAAACTTTAGGTGATGCAATAATCAATATCAAAATATTAAAAAAATTATGCTAAAATCTAATAATGATAAAAAAATTACTTGTTTGGTCTTTGCGTTTAACAAGAGGTTAAAATAATGTACACTTTGTTAAAACTTTACTCTGGGGCCCTCAAAAAATGTGTTAAAGCCTAGAGCCAAACTAATTCTCTTAAAAATTTTAAGCTAAAAACATTTAACTACTGATTTATATGAAATTAAAAACCTAGAGTTTTTTACGTGATAGGCTCATAGCCCATAAGGCACTCAAACATGTAGGTTGTGACTACAAAAAATTTCTTGTTAGGTTAATGAAAAATTTGGAAGGCTTTTTCAATGGATTATGAGTTTTTTGCAAGCTCTCAGACAAAGCAAGGCTTCCTTGTAGCCAATTACAAAACTTTAAGACAAAGGACATAATACAAAGTTAGAGAACATGCTCATTGCTCAGAAATGTATATTTTTAACTAAACATAAAACCTATAAATTACAAATTCAAGAGACATTTAAAGTGGAAGTTGAAATCCTATTTTTGCTAAATTGAATTGCTTGACAGCCTTACTTGAACTTTTGGGCCATTTTGCATTATATGACTGATGAAATTCTTTGAGAGGGGTATTTTCTTAATGTTCCACTCAAGGCTTTGTGTAGTTTGTCATGTGATGACATACTTGATTAAGTATGTCATGTGATGACATACTTAATTGTAAACTGATAGGACGTGTAGTATAAATTATATCATTTTCCAACAAGCACAAAAAAGCCACAATTTTGTCATAAACACTGGGTTTTAATAATTTAGCAATGAAGTACAATGATATGATGGAAATGGTACAAGATAAGGTCATCAATGAATGTTCATACTAAGGTAGTCAGTACCATCACTACATATAGCATAGTATAAGGCATCATAAGTCAAGAGAAATGAATTCAGATATGTTCGTCTTAAAGGCTACAGACTTGCTCTAACCGTTTAGCAAGTAAATTTCTGGGAGATTATCTGGATGGATGCCAGCACATCACAACCAATTGGATGAGCTGCGCACGATAAGTTTTCATTCTTGTCGTTCGAATTACCTATCTTTTACGCACCTCTTTTCAACATTACAATGCATGTGACACAAAATGGTCCAAACTAGATTGTGAATTTTAACAAGACTGGTAAAAATTTGTCGAATTCTGACACCTAATTTTTTTGTCATTACATGTGGCTAGGGCAAAAACTAACATGCATCAGATTCCGATGACACATTTTAAATTTCAATCTTGCACCATGCCGGGAGTCAAAATTCTATATCTATCGGAATCCAACGCATCGAATTTCGACGGAACCTTTTCGACATGGTCTTCATCAGATCCTCTGACATCCCAAAATGTGATAAAATTATGTTTCCCGATTTTATGTCGCAAAACATGATGGAAACCACCACTTTGTGTTGTTGTGACTACGATCATTGGATAGGAGACGAGCACACAAGAACACAAGTTGTGGCAAAAACCACTTAACCAATAGTCCAACTTAAATCAAATGTACAACTAGACACCCCCAAGTCAACATATATAGAAGATACTATGGTAGCAAGAGAATGGAAGAGATGATCAATCGTGGATAAAAGGGAGACAAGAGAGTATAAATATACTTGTGAAAACCCTAGCCTTCATATGACATGCAAATTCTCCTTTTAGGATAATCCCTCTCCATGCATAGCTACAGTACCCAATATAGACATCATCCACAACCACTACTTGCCTTAACCAAATAGGACGTAGCACACATATTTTGGATTAAGGGCTATCTTATAATATAGGCTAAGCCTAATACCAACTATAGACATTTAGGGAACAACGCCCCCCTCCCCTTCTTTCAATTTTCAATTTTGACCTCAAAATGGAAAATGAGAATAATTATTCCTTAACAAATCAGCCTGCTCCCAAGAATCATCATCACTAAAATGTGCTTTTTAGTGAACCAAAAGTTCAATTACAAATTGATTTTTGAATAAGTTTTGATGGGTGTCTAGAATCCTTTTGGGACTTCTAGAAATTTTTTGGAAAATAATTTTGAGGGGATTATAATCCGATGCTAAAATATTTCCTTCATGTAAATCGAGTTTAATCAACTTACATGAAATATGAGATGCACTCTAAATTCCTCACAAAAGCATTCATTCATGAGACTTGCTGAGGGGTCAAGATGGGGACCCCCCCTCCCCTCCCCCAAAGGATTTTCTTTTAAATTATGCATGATCAAATGGCCCAAGGCCAAATACATATACAGTGGTTTGGGAAGATGGATTCTTAAATCTTTACATCAACCAGATGTTAACAAATTTTGGATCTTTAAGAATCTTATACCAAGAAAAGCGGTTTCTTATGACATGCAAAAGCTTACTGATCAAGAAAAGAACATGCATAGGCATTCGACATTAGATGGCATGACATGCATGAATCAAATCTGACATGCAAACTTCAATTCCAACATGAAAAGTCATTAGGCTAGGGATGGTATGACATGCAAGCTCTAGTTCCAACATGCAAGCTTCAAATGCAAGTTCCCAAATCAGACATGCAAGCTCCCAAATCAGACATGCAAGTTCCAATCAGACATGCAACTCCCAAATCAAACATGCATAACCATTAAGCTATGGATGGTGTGATATGCAAAGCCATCAAGTCATGGATGGTGTGACATGCAAGGCCATCAAGTTATGGATGGTGTGACAGTTTTAGAGAGAGAGAGAGAGAGAGAGAGAGAGAGAGAGAGAGAGAGAGAGAGAGAGAGAGAGAGAGAGAGAGAGAGAGAGAGAGAGAGAGAGAGAGAGAGAGAGAGAGAGAGAGAGAGAGAGAGAGAGAGAGAGAGAGAGAGAGATGAAAGAGGTAAGAGAAAGTGAGTGTGTATGTAAGTGGTTCCAAAATGGTTCCAATCCAAGCTTGATAGATCCTCCTCAAGCCATAGCTCCAAGCTTTCTTCCAAACACCTACACACATAGAAGCAAGAGCAAGAGGCAAAACAAAAATGAATGGGAGATGAATAATGAGGGAGAGGGGCGAGTTAGTCCTTTTATAGGGAATGTGTAGCCTTGAGGGAGTGGCTGAGGTGTCCAAAATAAGTGTGAGAGGTGTAAGGGAGACGCTAGGAGAAGTAAAGTGAGAGGGTGAGATGTATAGGTATGAGAGGGTGTTTATCAATTAGTTAGAGCAACATGGGAGGAGTAGGAGGGCACATTTTCTTAGGTGTCTTATGGCTTACAAGCCTAAGTTACGTATTGATAAGGATGGAAGGTAGGTAGCTTAACAATTTGGTTTACAGCATTGGGATTCACCCAAGTGTTTTTCATGACATGGGAAAGGCTTTGTATATGTCCATCTTATCTTGCATAATTCTCATCAATTCCTAGGCCCTTTTTTCTAGGGGTTGCCCATCCCCAATCATAGTGGAGTGTGACACAAGGGTTGATCAGTCCTTTGGTTTCTTCTCCAAATCTTTATAGACTCGATTGAGCCTTCTTCAGGTACCATCTTTAAGCTTTAAGAATCTTCTTTAGATTCGTTCTTCAAGTACTCTTCTTAGTACCTACCTACACATACCCTTAAGAAAACGTTAGGAGTCATACCATAAAATGGTTTATCATTAGATTCTATTTCTAGAACCTGCATATCAAACTGTTAGCATTGATCTACAATTTCATTTCTTGTCTTCAGGTAATGTTACCTACACTCATATTTCATCAATTAGAGTAATAAGCTCTAATATTTAAAATATGTTTCATACAAAAAGTATGGAAGACTGGATAGCATTTATTTCTTGGTCAATTTGGTCTATACAATTTTACACCCCTTCGACGCATTAAGAGTTGTCCTCAAACAATAATTTTTCAAGTAAACATTTAAATTTTTTGGATATTCTTGGAAGAATTCTTTTTCCATCCATCTTGCATCCATAGTAGGATAGTTTTTAAACTTGAGGAGGTATAATGTAGAAGTTATTCCTTTTCTTCCAGTTCTTGTCTTGTGCATCAAGGTCTGCTCAGGTTGAAGGATTTCTTCGGTTCCTTGAACTTCTGGAAGTTCGGAATCTCTAAATCCCTCTGCTTTTGGACCATTGAATTTCTTTAGCAAGCTTACATGGAATTTGTTACGGATTTTCCAAGTAATACGCAAGTCAAGCTCACATGTAACCCCATTGATTACTTTCTTGACTTTAAAGGGTCCATAATACTTTTGCTCTAGTTTTGGGTAGAGTTTCATGCTGCCCTTCTTTTTCCTGAGCCTTTTCTTTTCAAATTTTAGGAGAACTACTTCCCTTTCTTCGTACTTGGTTGCCCTCCGACGCATATTTGCACTTTTCTGTTGTTTCTATTGTGCACTTGCGATGGATTGCTGAACCTTTGAAAAGGTGTCTTGATAATCTTGCACAAATTCATCTGAGACAAATATCTTTTCTTTAATACAGGAGGCACAATAGGTTTTCCATACATTACTTCAAAAGGCGCTTTACCAGTAGAAGAATGAACTGTGTTATTGTAAGCAAATTCTAGAATAGGGAAATAGTGTTCCCATTGAGCCTTTTGATCACTTACATAATTTCTCAACAAATCTATGATGGTTCAATTAGTAATTTCACTTTGACCATCAGTTTGGGGGTGAAAGGAAAAAGAGAATTTAAGAATTGTCCCCAGGTTATCAAAAAGGGCTCTCCAAAAGTTGCTAGTAAATCTCGTATCCCGATCAGACACTATACTCTTGGGTAGTCCATGCAGCCTAAAGATGTGACGGATAAACAAATGAGCAGCTTTGGGTCCCTTAAGCTTTTTCTTATAGGGAATAAAATGAGCCTGTTTGCTAAATCTATCAATGATAGTCCATATCATCTCATTTCCATTTTTGGTTTTAGGGAACCCAAAGATAAAGACCATGGTAATATGTTCCCCATAAGCTTCAGGAATAGGCAAGGGATGAAGTAATCCTGGAGTTTTTAATCCTCGCTCATCTTTATTGTGTTGACAAACTAGACATGCATTTATGTAATGCCTTGTGTCTCAATGCATGGTAGGCCAATAAAAGAATCTTTTCAGAGCTTCCAGAGTTGAAGGCATTCCCCTATGTCATGCATAGGGTGGACTATGGGTTTCTTGAAGGATCTTGGTTCTAAATGCTATGGGAATACATAGCTTATCTTTTTTGAATAAATATCCTTCTTTCAAAACATAGTCTTTATGATTTTGATTTCTTTCAAGTATTTCAAAGATATGCTGGAAGTCGGAATCACTAGCATACATACTTTTCATAGGAAGGAAATCTTCATGATATGCTAGGGAAATATGGTTGACCTTGGGGATTCTTGATAATGCATCGGCGACCTTATTTGGGTGATGAAGTAGCTAAAAATGGAAAGTGCTAAGGTAGTTAGCCCATTTTAGATGTTTTTCTCAAATTAATAGCTGGGTGAGAAAGTACCTAAGGCTTTGATGATCTGTTTTAACTAGGAAATCATTTCCTAGAAGATAGTGCTTCCATAACTTAAGGACATGAATAATGGCCAAAAGTTCTTTTTCATAAATGTCATACTATACTTATGCCCCTTGAAGTCGTCTGCTTTCAAAGGCCACAACATGACCTTCTTGGTTTAAGACTACCCCAATACAGTCTAGACATGCATCCACTTCCACAAAGAAAGGCTTGCGGAGGTCGAGAATGATAAGAACAGGTCCAGTGGTAAGTGCATGCTTCAGAGTATCAAAGGCATTTTGCTCTTTCTTATACCAATGAAATTTTACCCTCTTCTTAGTGAGTTCATGTAGTGGTGAAGCTATATGAGCAAAATGGTGAATAAACTTTCTATAATAGGAACATAAGCCTAGGAAAGACCGAACTTCATGAATATTTCCTGGTTTAGGCCAATCTTGTATGGCTTTAAACTTTGAAGGGTCCATTTGGATTCCTTCCTTAGAAATCATATGTCCTAGAAAGTGTATCTTTTCTAGGAAGAATTTGCTTTTCTTGTCTTTTATGAGAAGTGAGTTTTCTTGTAGGGTTCTAAAGACGATATCTAGATGTCTTTTATGTTCTTCTTCATTTGCACTGAAGACTAAGATATCATCAAAGAATGTTCCTAGAAAATGTCTATGAGGTCAAAAGATTCGTTCCATCATTCTATTGAATGTTGCGGGAGCATTAGTAAGACCAAATGGTACCACTGAAAATTCATTAAGGCCAGAGTTAGTCCTAAAAGCAGTTTTATGGACATCTTCAGGTGCTACTCTGATCTGGTGGCATCCACTTGTCAAATCAATTCTACTAGATACAAGATCCATTTATCCTATCCATAATGTCATCTATTCTTGGAATAGGAAAACGGTTCTTAACTGTAATCTTGTTTAAAGCACGATAGTCCACACACATCCTAAAACTCCCATCTTTCTTTTGTACCAGAAGGACAAGAGAGCAATAGGGGGAGTTACTGGGTTTTATAAGGCCTTTCTCTAACAAGTCATTAATTTGCTTAGAAATTTCTTCTTGTTGAGAATGGCTTACCCTATAGGGAGGTCTATTGTGTATGGAACTTCCAGGAATAATGTCTATCGTATGATCTTCAGGTCTTTCAGGGGGTAAGGACTTTGGTAGCTCATAAAAAAAAAAAATTACTTTAATAAAAATTCTTTTCTATTATTGTCCAAAGAATGTGCATTTCCATCAACATCATTGTGTATTTTGTGCCAAGGCATGTCTAAGATTACATCTACTCCCTGCAAAGGACCTACCATGAATTCTTTAGGTTCATAGTAGTCGGAGATTTGGAGCTTAAGTTTTCCAATTACAGGGTAATGTTTGCATTACCATCAACAAAAGCACCTTTAGCCTTAAGCATAGATTCAGAAAAAGAACCAACTCCTATCTCTTGCGCAAGCTTAAAAGAGATAAAATTATGAGAGGAGCCTGCATCAAAGAGAATTAGACAGAGTTTGTTATAGACTTGTCCCCATGTTTTGAGAAGATCATGGATTTGAGTATCTTCAATGCTTTGTATGGCCACCTGCTTCCCTTTGTCTGCACTTGAAGCTTTGGCATCCTTGAGTGGACATTTGAAGAAAAGGTGTCCCTTTTTCTCACACTTGAAGCATCTTTCTTCCTTGTGATAGGCCTGCATTTGTTCTTTGGAAAGGCGTTGAGTCTTTTCTTTTAGAGTTTGAGTTGTGGGAGGTTCCTTCCTTTTGTTCCCACCTCCATTTCGATGACTATCCTGCAGCTCAATTCTGGTAGCATAGTATATGACTTGTTCTAAAGTATCAGCTTGTACTATATCTAAGCCATATTGTATACTTCTATGCAAACCCGAATAAATCTTCCTTTTCTGTTCTTTCTTGGAAATGGAATGCAAAGTCTGAACTTTCAAAAGCAACTCCCAAAATCTCTTAACATACTCAACTACTTTCTCATTTTGCTTTTGTCTAAAGATGTGTAGCTAAAGTATCTTTCTTATATTCTTTTGGCAAAAGGTGGACTTTAATTTGTTTTTTAAAGCTGTGCCATGTGGATGCAACTTCGTGATTTGATTTCATAGTAGCCCACCATAGTGATGCATACTTATCTATATGTAACGTGGCAAATCGAATCTTGGAATGATTTGACTATCTACTTTTCTCAAAGAAAGTATCAAAATTATCCAAGCAAGCAAACTCTCTTCATTGATACTATCTCCATCAAACTTAGAAAACTTAAAAAGTTTATTATCAATCTTAGCAAACCTCTTTTTTCTAGATCGAGTAGAAGAAGACATAGATGAAGAGGAGCTTGAAGAGCCTCGTGAGGAGCTATCCATCTTTGATTGGAGTTTTTAAAATTCACCTGAAATACACAAACTCAAGGCAAAAAGTACGAATAGACTTGTGATTCAGAGAAATGCCATTCTCCAAAAAAGAAGATAGAAGCTTGCATTAACAAAGTATTGTCCCTAAAATAAAAATCAAGTTGGATCCAATTCTCGAGGATCTCCCAAATGGAGTCTATTAGCTCTAATATTAAAGAGATCTTGTAAGAAGAAAGAAATTCGAGCGGAAGGGAAATCTATTCGAAAGCAAACATACAAAGTCCTGTGTATTGGCATTTGTTTCAAGAATGAATACACAAGGCCTTCACATCAATTTCACAAAAAAAAAGAAAAATAGTAGACCTTGGCTCTGATACCAAACTGTGAACTTGAAGTGAAGGTCTACTAGTCTCTAAAGTCCTGACTTTAAATGTTGTGACTTAAAAAGAACAAATCAACAAAACACTCTTGAATAAAACCGAAAAGAACTCAAAGCTTAGTGAAGAAATCCAACATTCAATCACAAAAGCATTCATTCATGAGACTTGCTGAGGGGTCAAGATGGGGAACTGTTGTTGCGATGACGTCCACCAAACGCAAGCAGAAAGTCAAAATTTGGAAAGGGCAATTTCAGGGGAGATCTTCTATGGAGCAGTTGGTCTTCATTTGGGACGGCCACCTTCGGAACTGAAACTCATTGAGCATGGGTGATATCCAGTATCAGTTGGATTTTTCAGTTAAGAAAACATAGTTTAAACACCCGACCAGATCAACCACCACAATACAACGTCAAGTGCAACAAGACCACAGAATTGCTCTCCTCAAACTGTATATTCAACTAACTCGTAAGTACAAAGATAAGTTGCTTAAAAACACTCAAAGGGCTCGTAAAATAAAGATGGCTTGATAACTCTAGAACTAAGCACATGTGGTGTCGTCGAAATAAGAAAGCACTATATAAGTCGATCATTGCTATTTTAACTCTCTCCCTCAATGATCAACGTCTCTTTTTATTTTAGAGTTTACTCGATTCATGGAACATACCTCCATGATAGTATTACAAGTAAAGGCTTTTTACATGACCAGATCTAAGCCAAGTTTGGCTCTAAATCTCTCAAACTTTTCTTTACTTAAAGCTTTCGTAAATATATCAGCAATATGTAATAACGTAGAACAATGTACAATACTTATATCTTCAGATTGTAACTTTTCACGCACAAAGTGATATTTTACTTCAATATGTTTTGTCCTTGCGTGAAAGACATGATTTTTAGCCAATTGTATTCCACTTTGACTGTCACAGAAAATAACAGTGGGATTTACCTGCTTCATGCCAATCTCACATAACAACTTATGTAGCCAAACAGATTTCTGGGTAGCAGAACTCAACGCTTTATATTCGACTTCTGTGGAAGAAAGAGAAATAGTATCTTGTTTTTTCCTAGACCATGAAAAACAACCGCTACCAAAATTGAAGGCATAACCTGTTATTGACTTTCTATCATCTATACTTCCTGCCCAATCAGCGTCAACATAACCTTGCAACTTAGGTAAAACACTTTGTCTTTTGTAGATTAGACCAAGGTTAGGTGTACCTTTCACATACCTCAAAATCCTTTTTGCAGCTTTCCAATGATCCATAGTGGGTGATGACATGAGTTGGCTAATCAAACTTACAGCATAGCAGATATCAGGACGTGTAGTCGTAAGATATATCAAACTTCCAACTAGTTGACGAAATAGTGTAGCATCAACATGTGCACTATCATCAATATGCGATAATTTCTTACCAGCTTTGCAAGGGGTGATGGAAGGTTTGCACTCTGTCATGTGAAATCTCTCCAATATCTCGCCCACATACTTGTCTTGACATAACCTGATATCACTGCTAGTTTGCCATACTTCGACACCCAAGCAATAGTGCATAAGATCTAAATCTGTCATCTCAAATTGCTTGCATAAGTTGGCTTTGATAGAACAATTGAGGTTCTCATCATTGCCCATAATAATGATATCATCAACGTAAAGTACAATCAAGGCAATGTCATCATTTATAAGAACATAAAGGTTTGGATCTGAATTTGTTCTTACAAACCCATGAGAAAGAAAGTATCTGTCAATGCGTCCGTACCATGCGCGTGGCGCTTGCTTAAGGCCATAAAGTGCTTTGTGTAATTTACATACCTTTTGTTCTTGCCCTTTTGCCATGAAGCCCTACGGTTGGACCATGTAAATTTCTTCCTCTAAGTCACCATTCAAAAATGCAGACTTCACATCCATTTGATGGATCTTCCACCCAAAATGAGATGCTAAGGCAATGATAAGACATAGCGTAGTCCACTTAGCCACTGGAGCAAATGTCTCTTCATAGTCAATTCCTTTGCTTTGCTCATAACCCTTCACTACTAGCCGTGCCTTATACTTTGCTATTGTGCCATCCGCATGAAACTTTGTTCTAAACAACCATTTGTTGTCAATGGGTTTCTTTCCAAGTGGTAGATCAACCAACTCCTATGTATCATGTCTGTGCATGGATTCTATCTCTTCTTCCATTGCCCTTTGCCACTCTTTGTGATCTTTTGCCTCATCAAAGGTTGATGGCTCTCGACACTTCAAAATGTCAGTCATTAGGGCATAGTTCACATGATAATGATCGGGAGACTTCCTTTTCCGTGTTGATCTTCTCACTTCACTTTGTGTGCTAGATCCTGTTTGATTTAGCTTTGCGTCCTTCATGATCTTTTCATACCATTTTGGTATCTTAGATTCAGGTGATATACTACGTGGAGAGTATGTATCCCAAGGAGTGTCCAAGTAATGTCTCTTACTTCCAACCGGTTTCTCCTTTATTGCTCCTATTGGCAAGTACCTCCCCCTAGACTCTTGAATAGGTGGTGTTCTTTCATACTCGCCCTCTCCACCCTCGTCTTCACATGCATCATTTTGTGGAGCATCTTCTTCATCTTCTTCCTCCAGAATTGTGGGAAGTCTTTTGATGCTTTCACCACTTGCATGGTTTTCATCTTCATACCTATGCATTTCATCAAAGATCACATCTTTCTAATGTGAATCTTATTCATTACAGGATCAAAACACCTGTAAGCTTTCGTTCTTTCATCATAACCGACGAAAATACACTTGATTGCTTTGGCATCAAGTTTCTTTCGCTCCTCCTTTGGCAAATGTACAAAGGCCTTACATCCAATCACACAAAACTTGTCGATTTTTGGCTTTATTCCAGTAAATGCTTCTTCAGGAGTCACATTTGGAACCGCAACTATAGGGCTCCTGTTTTGCAAGAACGTTACCGCACTACACGCTTATGACCAAAGTGAATCGGTCAAGCCCATTTGCTTCATCATGGAGCGTGCACCCTCCATAATAGTCCTATTTTTGCTTTCAGCTACACCATTACAATGCAGCGTGTATGACTGTGTGAATTGTCTTTTAATGTTGTGTTCTTTGCAAAAGTCTTCAAAATCATCAAATTTGTATCTGCCCCCTCTATCAGATCTTAGCACTTTGATGCGTGCATCCAGTTGGTTCTCTACCAAAGTCTTGAACTCCTTGAAGCAGGCAAAAGCGTTAGATTTCTTCTTCAAGAAATAAATCCATGTCCTCCTAGAGTAATTATCTATGAAAGTCATACAATAATATGCTTTCCCCAATGACACGGTCTTCATTAGGCCGCACAGGTCGCTATGAATGAGTTCCAGCATTTTCTTAGCTCTTGCAGCTCCACCTTTCTTGAATGTCTCCCTGTGATGCTTTCCCATGATGCATCCTTCACATATTGCATGATGATCATCCTGCAATGCCGGTAACCCTATTACCATCTTCAGCTTTGCCATCAATCTCAAGCTCCCATAGTTCAAATGACCAAGTCTTTTGTGCCACAACTCGGATTGAGATGCTGTTGAGATAGCCAAACCATATTCACCTGGTTTTGCAGCATCCAATTTATAAAGGCCACAGTTACTATCTCTATAACCCTTCGCCACCACTTTATGGTTGTGGTTCATATCCTTCATAAGGCATCCATCCTTGACAAATTCAACTTTAAGATGTTGATTTGCCATTACAGCAACAAAAAGCAAACTCTCTTTGAGTCCAGGAACATAAAATACATTAGGGATGTTTTTAATTTTGCCATCAGGAAACTGCACAGGTACATTACCCACACCCTGTATCTGGCATTCCTCTCCATTGGCTTGAGTGACCTTATCCCCATTATGGATTGGTGAGAATTTTTCAAACCAATCACGTTTCCCGGTCATATGCCTTGTGGCGCCTGAATCTATGAACCATCTAGCACCATCATCAACTTGGAATGCCAATGCCAATGAGAAGACACTTGTCTCGTCATCTTCTCCATCATCTTCGGCAATGTTTCCTTGTTGAGTCACTTTTCCCGCCTTTATGTCCGCTTTTTTCTTATAACACTCGCGTGCCCAATGACCCGATCTGTGACAATAGTAACATTTGCCTTTCTTCTTCTTTTTCCCTTTTGATGACGACTCTCCCTCGTCATCATCATCCTTGGATTGCTTAAAAATCCTTTTCCATCCTTTCTCCTTGCCTTTAGCAAGCAAGGCTTGATCCTCCTGTGGGGTTTGCCTTGACTTCACTACTTCGCGACGCTGCTCTTCTTGCAACATGATTCCGTGGAAGTCTTCAAAAGTAGGCAACCTCTCCCTCAAAGCAATGCCGCTCACAAACATCTATAGCCCTTCCGAGACACCGCTCATTGTGGTATGTACCAATTCAATATCCCTGATTGGTTCTCCAATCGCCACAAGTTGATCTCTCAGCTCCTTTATCCTGGTGAAGAAAGATCCCACCGATTCACTTTCTTCCATCCTTACTGCGTTCAATCTCGACTTCAAGAACATGGCTCGAGCTGGATTGCAAGTTTGAAATTGCATTCTAAGAGCTTCCCAAGCTCCCCTAGCCATCGTGGCATCACTTATATGAGTGATCACATGGTCTTTCACTGAAAGATCAAGGACAATGCTCTCTGCACCTTTTTATCAAAGGCCCTTATGACACCTGGAGTGGTATTTGGCCGGACTTCAATACCTGCCATGATCTCTCACAACTCTTTCTCCATCAAAATGCTCTTCATTTTGAATTTCCAGATGTTGTAGTTAGAATCCCCATCAAGTTTGCTTGCATCGCCCAAAATTGCCTCATTGATGTTTGCCATCTCCAAACTGCTTGAAACTTCACCTGTAGGCTATAAAGTGTATGCTGGAGCCAACCGTGATGTCAGAAATCAATAATAATGACCTGCAATTTTATGCTTACTAGGCCACCCGCCGCTCTTTCGCCAAATTGGCGTCGTTTTCAGAAATGCTTCTCGTCACCAACTCCCAGCTTCCTGCCCAGGGGAATGGTGAAATCACTTTTGGTGCGCTTTGAACACTTTCTCCACACTCTGTTTTGGTGTACCGTGCTTGCAGGTACAGTCAGGGTGCCCTTCGTTTGGAGGTTATAGCCTTCCGTTTGGCCAAAATAGGCTAAAGGAGGTGAAAATAAGGGCAATTTGGGTTTTTGAACTGTTTCTTTAGCGTGAAGAAACTTCACCCTTCAAAAACTTGTGACCCAGCAATTTTTTCAGTTTGAAGATTTTTAATGAAGTTGCAATGCACTTTGCACTTCAGACCTCTTTTTTCACATCAATCCAACGGATCCTTTAGATCCAATGACCCACCTATCGTGTAATAACCATCGTCGATCTGTGTGATTCGAGATCGGACGGCTTTCCACGCTTTTGTGCGTTGATCAAGGGCCTTCGAAGCACCAAGCACTTCGGGCCACTAACTGACTAACTGAACTGTGCGCGCGAGAGGTCCCGCGACCTCTCCTCCTCTTCTCTCTCTCTCTGCATGGACTCTTCTCTCTCTTCACAAGCTATGGCTGCTCCCTGTGGATCAATCTGGCTGCTTTCTTCTTCCACGGCCAGTCGTGGCCTCCCTACTGCTGAATCACACTACCAGGACACCCATTCTCAGCAACTTACAGCTCTAAAAATGGCCTCCTACAAGGAGATATCCCAGATTTTGCACTTTGAAACCCTAGCAACTTTGAAGAGAAGGATATATTGGGCTTTACTCAGGCTTTCCCTGAGATTTCACTTGCAGCTCCTATCTGGCTAAGGTCGCCCTACTACAGGCAATATTCTACTCCAAACCGCTCTTCAAACGGTGTTCGATTGTATTCAAACCAATCACAAACGCCAAGCAACCCTCCAGAAGAATTTTCAGCTTCAATCTTTGCTTGCTTTCTGATTCAACAGACAATTCCCTATCTCTGAATCCTTTTTACAGTTTTGAGCCATTCCACGAATCTCCACAGACTCGGTTTTGTGCTTCCTAGACAACAAACCGTCGTGGATTCACAGCTCTCTGTTCTTGTCCGGTGATTCAAGCCACCAAGGGCTCTGATACCAAGTTAAGAAAAAAAAGTTTAAACACCCGACCGGATTAATCACCACAACACAACGTCAAGTGCAACAAGACCACATAATTGCTCTCCTCAAACTGTATATTCAACTGACTTGTAAGTACAAAAATAAGTTGCTTAAAAACATTCAAAGGGCTCGTAAAAGAAAGATGGCCCGATAACTCTAGAACTAAGCACACGTGGTGCTGTCGAAATAAGAAAGCACTTTATAAGTCGATCATTGCTATTTTAACTTTTTCCTCAAAGGGGAAAAGACTAGGATCCTCTTCAGAGATTGGCAACAAGTTGGATCAAGCCATAGTCCTAGCAGATGGGAAGCAAAGTGTTGGAAAGGCTTTTTGTCCGAAGAACTCTACTCTAAGTCTGGTCAGCTGATTTTATAAGTGGAGGGGGAACTATCACACACACCTCTCTCTTGGGGCAAATTTTGAATGAAAGTTGATCAAAACGGGGGCAAATTCAAGGTGACCTAGCCATACTCACACGAGGAGACTGGCGAACTTTGGACCTAATAAGTTGACAAGTTTTTGCTGTGGAAAGAAAAACTTGTTATGGGCTTTCTCTGGACCAGCAATGATGAGGAGACATAATGAGTACGCTGACTTGTGTTACGTGTAAAGCAGCTGATCAACGAAGGACTTGTGAAAGTTGAGTCTTGCATGAGAGACTTGGTACTTTGAGTGGACGCTAAGGGACAGTTCATATTGAAAATCGAACTAGTGCAAACTTTGGGTGCATGTGTCTGATTCAAAGAGAGCTACTTGAAGCCGAGCTAGATGTACACTTCTTGTTTTGACTGTGAGGCAACTGACCAGTGATGGAATTGTGAAAGTCAAGTTTTGCGTGACGGACATGGCGCTTCAAACGAACACAAAGAGATAGTTTGTATGCGGATCAAACTGGTGCGACCCCTTGGCTCTCCACGAGGTCAATGGTTACATTTGGATTGATTCAAAGACAACTACTTCAGGCTAAGTGAGAGGTGCATTGCGGAGTACTCAATCTTTGCCTACCTCAAAGAGCCAAAAATGAAAAGTATCAAGATCAAGCTGGGACAAGGAGAGAAATCAAGGTGCAGAAGCAACAAGACATGGAGTGGACCATAAAGTGGGCAATCAAACGATAAATCCTTTGGCTCAGGGAGCCCTGATACCTGTGCGGAATTGATCAAATCTGGAGCTCATGGAGCTCAACACAAAGTGCATCAAGGACAAATCAGGAGCTCAAAGGAGTTCCAAAGTCAAAAGTCAGAAGCGATAGGGGCGAACATTTCACAGAAAGGCCTCTGTCACCAGTCAATAAGGTTCTTGGGTTTAACGAAAGCGACAGACAGTGATATTTTCAAAGTTAAGTAATTTTTCAGTACAAAGAGCCGAGCCTCCGACTTGTCGTGTGCCAGTTTCAATGTTAATAAAAAGTGGCCAGTAAATTGAGTACTATGCCAAGTAGATCAAATGTATAGTTACCTTTAATTGGGAGGCACCTTTACTTTAATCTGACATCTGATGAGGACATCAGATTTTATAAAGGTGGGGTGGATGTTGTAAAGTTACCTTTACAAGCCTTACTTCCGGCGTCAGTATTGTCCCCGGCGCCAGCAGCGCCCTTGCTGCTCCTGGCGCCACTAGCACCGGTGCCGCTCCTGGCGCCACTGTGACCAAAATCCAGCCGGCGCCAAATTCCTATGGCTGAAAATCTTTGATCGGTTCTAGCGAAGTCCAGAGAGCTCAGATCGATGTGCAATCACCTCACACGATCTAGGCATGATTAAAGGAAGCCTGGGGATCAATAAATTCTAGAGAGAGAAAATGACTTTTTAGAGAGAGATAATCCTAGAGAGAGAAAATGTGCTTTACCAGCCTGGGTAGAGTACTTGGTATGAGGGGAGGTGGCGAATCCCACCAATACTATATATAGGGGAGTGCGGGTTGCGACTCAGGGCGAGCTCCAACCAAGTCTCAGCCTCCCTTGCTGGAATGTTGTCTTGGCACTCGCCTTGGCATGCCAGCACCCCGGAGACTAGGGTCGGTCACACACTTGAAATGTAACCTTCTCAGATTTATCAATAAAGTGGGATTTTTCTCAAACTTACTCTGATTACCTTCTGGGTTTCAGTGTTCGGTAAAAGCGCCAGTTGTAAGGCCGCTTCAAACTTTTTAATTTGGCACATAGCTGAGGGTCGTATTCCGGGACGCCAGCGGTATGCCATCGGGACCATTTGGTCCAGGAACTGGTTGTCTCCATATCTGTCGCGACTTGTGGTTTTGAGTGTTCCTTGCATAAACGTGAATGGGTTAAGCTCTTGGGGAACAGACTCTAATCTGTCGGCTGAGTTGGATGGCTTGCTTGGGTGGAAGTTACCTGTTTATGGCTGTCCAGTCTGGAGGTTGGCTTCCAACGCTCGTGACGAAGCTTTCAGTTGGTTAAGTTCCATGTAAGTCAGACCGCTTGCTTGGAGTGGATGTTACTCGTTTGTAACGAAGCTTCGAGTTGGTTAAGTTTGATGTATGTCGGGCGGCTTGCTTGGAGGGAAGGCCCCCACATCGGGACCCTCGATCTGGCATGGCGCTAGGTTGGATCTCAATGTTGGTTTTCGGAACTTCAAGTTGGTTAAGTCTGATCATTGTTGGCGACTTGGCTACTTGTATGTCAAGTGGGTTTGGATGGCAATGTCAGTTGAAGGTTGGGAAGCTAAAATTAAATGGCCCAAGGCCAAATACATATACAATGGTTTGGGAAGATGGATTCTTAAATCTTTACATCAACCAGATGTTAACAAATTTTGGCCTTAAATAATCTTATACCAAAAACAGTAGTTTCTTATGACATGCAAAAGCTTACTAATCAAGAAAAGAGCATGCATAGGCATTCGACATTAGATGACATGACATGCATGAATCAAATCTGACATGAAACTTCAATTCCAACATGCAAACTCATTAGGCTAGGGATGGCATGACATGCAAGCTCTAGTTCCAACATGCAAGCTTCAAATCATATATGCAAGTTCCCAAATCAGACATGCAAGCTCCCAAATCAGACATGCAAGTTCCAATCAAACATGCAACTCCCAAATCAAACATGCATGACCATTAAGCTATGGATGGTGTGACATGCAAAGCCATCAAGTCATGGATGGTGTGACATGCAAGGCCATCAAGTTATGGATGGTGTGACATGCATGGCCATCAAGTTATGGGTGGTGTGACAGTTTTAGAGATGAGAGAGAGAGAGAGAGAGAGAGAGAGAGAGAGAGAGAGAGAGAGAGAGAGAGAGAGAGATGAAAGAGGTAAGAGAAAGTGAGTGTGTTTGTAAGTGGTTCCAATCCAAGCTTCATAGATCCTCCTTAAGCCATAGCTCCAAGCTTTCTTCCAAGCACCTACACACATAGAAGCAAGAGCAAGAGGCAAAACAAAAATGAATGGGAGATGAATAATGAGGGAGAGGGGCGAGTTAGTCCTTTTATAGGGAATGTGTAGCCTTGAGGGAGTGGCTGAGGTGTCCAAAATAAGTGTGAGAGGTGTAAGGGAGACTCTAGGAGAAGTAAAGTGAGAGGGTGAGGTGTATAGGTATGAGAGGGTGTTTATCAATTAGTTAGAGCAAAAAAGGAGGAGTAGGAGGGCGCATTTTCTCAGGTGTCTTATGGCTTACAAGCCATGTGGAAAAGTAGGTAGGTTACATATTGATAAGGATGGAAGGTAGGTAGCTTAACATTTAATGTTAGTCACTTTCAAGTTGAATTTTTCTTGGTTTACAACATTGGGATTCACCCAAGTGTTTTTCATGACATGGGAAAGGCTTTGTATATGTCCATCTTATCTTGCATAATTTTCATCAATTCCTAGGCCCTTTTTTCTAGGGTTTGCCCATCCCCAATCATAGTGGAGTGTGACACAAAGGGTGATCAGTCCTTTGGTTTCTTCTCCAAATCATTATAGACTCGATTGAGCCTTCTTTATAGACTCGATTGAGCCTTCTTCAAGTACCATCTTTAAGCTTTAAGAAGCTTCTTTAGATTCATTCTTCAGGTACTCTTCTTAGTACCTGCACATACCCTTTATAAAAGGTTAGGAGTCATACCATAAAATGGGTCATCATAAGATTCTATTTCTAGAACTTGCATATCAAACTGTTAGCATTGATCTACAGTTTCAGTTCTTGTCTTCAGGTAATGATACCTGCACTCATATTTCATCAGTTAGAGTAATAAGCTCTAATATTCAAAATATGTTTCATACAAAAAGAATGGAAGACTGGATAGCCTTTGTTTCTTGGTCAATTTGGTTTATACAATTTTACAAAATACATTGATAGTATATAATGTCTTTCTACACACAAAATATTAGAATTTTTAGAAATCTCTAAAATACACACATTGCCCAACATTGAATTCTCAAGGAATTCGTTTCAAGTTAGCATGTTGTTTGGCTTGTTCTTGAGCACTCAAAACATTTTCACGTGCTAATTGCAACATTGCTTGCATATCATCATAACATTGGCTGCTTTTTTAACATGAATATATTCTAATTCAACTTTGACAACTGACTAGAATCCAAACATAACTATAATAGGATTGTATCTAGTTGCCCAATGCTTATTATTATTACAAAAAAAACTCATTCAACAAAATGTACATTTTTCATTGTGATTCCTTATGCGAGACATATGCTATGAGCATACCCTCCATTGTATGATTTGTCCTTACATTTAATGACATAAATTTCTAAAAGAGGTTTCATTTTTGGCCAAAAAAAGTTCCTTTACACCAAATTTGATGTTCTATATATACCCGAGCGACCTGCACAAGTTGTATCATGATATATATTATTTTTAATAACATACTTTCCATCAAGGAATAACAATCCATTAAATGGTCGTTTATGTTTTTATCATTCATTCTAATCCAAACACCCTATAACTTAGATCCGATAGCATTGCATACCCTAGCTAGTACTCTTGGCCAGATAAAACCAAAAATACTGATCTTCCTCACAAAGACCCTTGAACAAAAAATAAAAGATTGTTGAGATCCTTGTGAAGGAAATTCATTTACTTTACAAATATGGCTCAATGCATATGTAACTTTATTCTTAGCTCATTTAATATAACGAACTTCAAATTCAAAATCTTGCATCATTCTTAGTCCCACAAGTCTTCCTTCCCCTTAGATTATTTTGGCTACAAAATATCTTAGAGGTTGATGATCAACATTCAGGGTGATCAAAAATATCTTAGAGGTTGATGATCAACATTCATGGTGAACTTGTTACCATACAATTAGTGTTGCCAAAATCTTAACTCCTGAATCACGCAAGCATAAAGTCCAACAATTGTATTTAAATTTGAAACTTAAATAAAATTTAATAATCATGATTTGGCAGAAAGCTTACAACATTTGCAAAATCATTGTTAGTTCATAGAACAAATTTATGATACATTGTTAAACTAATAGAATTGATAAATGGCCAAATCAAATTTAAAGTGTCTACAATTTCAATTATGTCAATACCCATAGCTACCAACAAATATTCAAATCATAGCATCTTTCTCTCTGCCTTATGATGGTGGCAGTGTTTGTGATTCTGTATAATTTCAAATACATGATTAAGAGAGCTTTTATAGAGGTTTAGACGTGTAAATTTTTCTTTGAGCAAATCTTATGATGTCCTTTTGGAAGACCAAGAGGTTGGTCTTAGTTTGCTTCATCAACACCAAGTCAAAATTGGCAATCTGGAGCTAGAAAAGGGCATTAAGATGGAATCCAAAGTTGAAAGCATTGATGATTTGTTTTTGTGGGTTATAGAAGGCTTTAGTAAGGGCAAATGAATACCAAGGAGGTGCTTTTATATCCTACCTTTTTCATCTTGTCTCATGTTTGAGCAATATCATGTGAATGTGTGGAAAGTGCCAAGCATTGTTGAAACTAGTTTCGTTGTTGTACTTGAAGATGGACTAGTGTTCTTTGCTGATGTTGCTAATGGAAATGAAGATGAGAAAGCTTCATTATGACACTCATTTACTCATAGGTTTATACAGGTTCGAGATTTCTTATGGCAATTTAAGAAACCTTCTGTGTTTCTACTTTAAAGCCTTAGTATTTTCTTGCATTTTTTATATTGTTGCATTTTTTAACTTAGTGTCGCACAATATGCATATTTGAACTATTTTTCGCACAATTCATTCCTCGACTCTGCCAAAGTTCCTGATGCTGACAAATTGCCAAGGCACCAATCTCAACCCAAGTCATCGTCTCAACCGAAGTCCTCGACGCCAAGGAATTGCCAAGGCACCAATCTCAACCCAAGTCATCGACTCAGCCGAAGACCCGATGCCAACGAATTGCCAAGGCACCTACAGATATCCGAAGTCAGTGAAGTTCCGAGTCGACTTTGAGAATCAAGGCTCGACGAGCGTGACAATTTGAGTGTCATGACTCAACCGTTAAGCCATGTAGCTGAAGCGAAGTACCAACACACATAGTTAGCTAATGTTTTAGCTTAAACTATCTTGTAATGCTTAGCTAATCAGATCTTTCAGACCCAACATGATATATACTGGAGATCAGATACAGACAATGTAATAAGTATGCAAGCATGTATGTGAAAGATAGTGGACGAGTGTTAGTCATGCAGTAGGAAACACACATCACCACACTCACAATTGTAGACATAGAATTAGCAGTAGCTAGTTTCTATTCGTGAGAGAGAATACCTCTCTTGCGTCGACGCGCTGATATGGGAAACAAACATCGCTCAAAGAATCATTGTTCTATACTTGATTTGGTAATATAGAAAAGTAACAATCTTTTGCTCAATGTATGCAATCTGTGAATGCTGTGATGTTTGCTTAATTCATAAGGAGATATACTTTCGATGTCATTAGACATTATCTACTGTTCATAAAATTGGTATCAAATTAGCAATAGCTATTTGTTGTTCGGTGGATATCTGATCGAGGAATGAAGCAGTAGGTTCTCCGGACAGATCAGCTCCATCTGAGCTCATACAAGTGAATCGCAATTGCTCGAATTTGAAGTGTCCGAAGTTAACGATCTTATGGCATGTGTAACAGCTAGTGTCTATTTGTGAGAGAGATTACCTCTCTTGCGTTGACGCGCTGATCCGGAAAACAAACATTGCTCAAAGAATCGTTGTTGTATAATAGAGACAAGTAATTGTTGTTTTCTCTCAATGTATGCAATCTCTGAATGTTGTGATGCTTGCTTAATTCATAAGTAGATATACTTCCACTATGGCTTCCATTAGTAGTATCCAATCAAAGATTTGCATAGTACTTGAAGCAGGCGGGTCGAATTTCTTGGCTTGAAAAGTAAAGACTTAACTTATAATCAGAGGAGAATCACTATGGCCATGGGTTGACGGAGAGGTGCCAGCCAGCACATGCAAGGAACTTCGAGAGTAGAAGGAGAAGAATGACAAAGCAGTAGTTGTCATCTCCTCTTCCATCAAAGACAACATCACCCTCGACCTCACGACAATCTCTAACGCCAAAGAGATGTGGGATACACTCATCACCAAATTTTAGACCAATTCATGCAATCAGACGAGACAAACCGAATATTGGATATTAGACGACTTTTTAGAATGATTTGATAACAGGCTCTTTATGAAGGCCCCCTTTTGACAACACTTCCTCTAATTGAGCTATTGCTTGTTTTGATGATGACTCTGACTTAGTATTTCATGCAAACAAAATATGAAGGTATATAAATTTCTCTATGATCCTCACCTCGCCATGAAGTGTGCAAATATGAACATTCTGTAAAGGAATTGGTAGTACTACTTTCCAGTTGGGATCTTCAATATCCCTTGAAACTCTTGTGCTCCTTGAAATGTCATTTGATGATTTCATACAATATAGACATGGATGTTTCAAATTTGCTCCATGAGATACATTGAACATACATTTCAATGTCTTCACGTCTCCAGCTATAAAAAATTCACCTCTTTTAGGAACACTAAGTACTTTGGCATTCATATGCTCCTTTATAATATCTGGATAGCTTGTTCTGCTAAAAATCCAGGAAAGAACATTGTGATCCTCTTTGAAACATATGGAATCATAAGTTCTTATATATTTAAAACAATTACCAAAAGAAATTGCACATGAATAATAGTATTTTTTACCTGAAAACATGCTAGCCACCATATGTTGTTTTCTGATTGCACACTGATGTTGAGATCCCTTGAGTTTGTTGCATTGTTCAATGCTCCATTCATGAGAGTAATACTTATTCTTTCCAACTTTTGTCCTTTTATAACTTCCGATTCATCTAGCTTGACCACCAGTATAAGTTTGCTCATACTAATACTTGTAATATTAAAGAATCTCACTATAAATTTCAATAAATGGTTCAAATCCACAAATAAGTTGTTGGTAGAGTCATATGACAAATTGCCAGACTTTGAATTATAAATCTCATTGATGTGAAAAGGGATTTCAATGACGTTTTGCATACCCCTATTCAATACATCTCTCTCCAATCTAATCTAAACAGGGTGAGGAATGGGAAATTTTCTAACATGCAATTGTCCAAAAGCCTCTTTAATAATTTTAAATATACTGGCATATGCCTCCCTACTAATACCTGATAAATCACATGCTCCCTGAATTAACGTTCGGTCGATAATCTTTCCGACCTCATTCATCAAAGCCTCAGTGACTTTGGACTTGGTTGTCAATACCGAACTCTGTTGGATTTATCTCCTCTACTCTCCAATCCCATTTTAATCTGCCTCCATTCATGCTGCATTTTTACTCACGTTGTCGCACAGTCTGCATATTTACATGTAAAATAAGACAGACGAATAAAACGCAACTGTCTACATAAACACAAGTAAATTCTCACAGGCGAAGAAAAGACGAAACTGTGTTTTTACACGTGTTTTGTGACAAGCGACAAAGGCGACACTGCCTTACAAAATGCCAAAGGTGCCCTAAGAAAAGCGAAGACACCCTGTAAATTAAACCCTAAGGCATTTTGTCTGAGTGATGCATTTTTCGCATCTTCACCAACATTCATTTCAGCAAAGGCTGACGTCACGGCCCTTTTCATGCTCACCCCATGCAATTGTGCTAACAGACTTGACAACGACAGCAACCACCCACGATCTCTTACAGACAACACATCCACTTTGTACTTTCTTCATCTGCACACCTGTAACGTTGTGTATATATATTGAATACCACTTGCATATTTAAGGTTGATGAGAGAAACCAAGAACAAGTGTGTGTAAATATAACATCAGAAGCTTATCAAAGATAGACGAAGTAGATGCCTTGCACATTGATTCTTTATTGTCAGTAATAGGTTCATTCCTTCTACAGATTGAATTAGCTTTGCAGAGCACGCAGTTTCGCCCGCTATTGTCTTGTGCTCTACTGCATTATTGACATGTATACTTTGCTATACTTAATCTGATAACAACTCTTATGTTCTGCGTTCAGATTTGTGTCAGTATTGTTATGCTTATTTTTAATTCTGTCTGACTTTATTGTTGCTCAATCTGATAATCTGTTTTTAGCGAGTCATTATTAGTTTAGCTTTTCCCGACTAATATTTAGTCTTGCCTTTCGCAAATCATTCGCGACAGATTATCAGTCGAGCTCAGTCTAGCTTGTCATGAATCATTTGTTTAGCTGTTTGTGACAAATTATTCTTCTGATGTTTTATTAATGTTTGGCTACGTAATCAGAACGATCGTGATTTCTATCATTAACATTCTATTCGTATTCTGATAGGCGTAGTCATGCTTAGGAAAAAAGTAATATAGCTCATTCGACTGCGCGCAAACACTTTCTGTTCGAGTTCGTTTCTCGTTCGAGTTTCGAGCTCGCTTCTTTTCGTGTTCGTTTTCTTTTTGAGCTATCTTCGTTTCTCACACACAACACACCCTCTTTCTCCAACATGGTATCAGAGCTATTTTTGTAGCCTGATAAGCTTCCACAATACAAGACTCTACTAGTCAATAGAGTGATTGTCTTCTTGTTCTGTAATTCTGTACCAGATTTTCATACTCAAGTCACTGATAGTTTTTCCTATCACTTAGACTAATCTTCCACATGGATTCTCAAGGGAAAGCCAGTCCTATCATGGACAAGCTTGATGGAGCCAATTACCATCTAATGGCTAAAGAATTGTATGACGTTGTTACAGGTGCAAAAGGGAGACCTGAAGCAGATGACACAACAATCGCCAGATGGAAGCTGAAGGATGGAAAGGCTTTCGCGCTGATCATCCTCAATATTACGGATACCAGATTGGCCATATATCCGAGGCTCAGACATCGAAAGAAGTCTCAGACACCTTGAGCACACTATACGAAGTGCGAGATATAGGTTCCAAGCTACATCTCAGGAAGAAATTTTACTCCCTCAAGATGGCGGATGGTAATTCCCTGTAGAATTCCATCAATCAATTCAAGAACCTACTAAGGCAAATGGCCATTGTCGGATCTATCATAGACGCAGTGATGCAACTGCTTACAAGCTTGCCAAGCTCATACGATAGCTGGGTGATGATCATCACGACACATCCAGAATTGACTCTTTCGAGAGTCATTACTATGTTGTTGCAGGAAGACACGCGAAGGAACGAAGCCTCAAGTTCCTCAGCTGATCCTCACGCTTTATACACCAACAAGAGCACGACTAAGCAGAAGAAGAAGAAAGGCCCGAAGCAATCAAAGCCAGATCAGAAACCAGCACAGCACAAAGAACAGTCAAATGCGCAGACGAAGAAGAAGTTGTTCTGCAGATTCTACAAGCGAAACAACCACAAAATTCAAGGCTGCCGGATACTACAAGCAAAGAACAACAAGGGGTAGTTGAATCAAGTGGCAAACGCAGCTGCAGAAACTCCACAGCCTATTCAAGAAGCGGATCATGATGCCTTCATGACCAACCATCAAGGAGCATGAGGCGACAATTCTTGGTTCTTGGATTTCGGAGCCACTTAGCACATGACCAGTCTCATTGGCTGTTTCGAGTCTTATACATCTTATAGTACCCAGAAATATGTTCACCTTGGCGACAATAGCACACAAGCTATTAAAGGTGAAAGTACTGTAAGATTAAGGTTTGCAAATGATCAGTCTAAGCTACTTTCTGAAGTCCTGTATGTACCAAATTTATTTACGAATCTGCTCTCTGTAAGCAGAATCACAGATCTAGGACATAGAGTAGAATTTGAAATAGATCAGTGCAAAGTAGTAGATAGGCCAGGCAAGATCCTAGCACTCGAAAAGAGGCATTGATACTTGTATAAATTAAGTCATTGTTTTTTTGCCTCTAGTCAGGCACTCAATACTTCTATTCATGCAAATAAAAGTTTACTTTGGCATTATAGACTTGGTCACTTGAATCATGCTGCTGTACAACAAATGTCTAGACCCTGAGTCGCAACCCGCACTCCCCTATAGTATTGGTGGGATTCGGCACCCCCCTCATACCAAGCACTCTACCCAGGCTGGTAAAGCACATTTTTCTCTCTCTAGGATTTTCTCTCTTTATAATTTTCTTTCTCTAGAAAGTCATTTTCTCTCTCTAGATTTTATTGATCCCCAGGCTTCCTTTATTCATGCCTAGAACGTGTGAGGTGATTGCACATCGATCTGAGTTCTCTGGACTTCGCTAGAACCAATTAAAGATTTTCAACCATAAAAACTTGGCGCCGGCTGGATTCTGGTCACAGTGGCGCCGGGAGCAACGCCGGCGCCAACGCAACAGGGGCGCTGCTGGCGCCGAGGACAATGCTGGCGCCAAAAGTAAAGCTTGTAAAATTAGCTTTCAACATCGGGACTTCCGTGCAACTCGGGCACATGGTCTCGGGCTCCCGCCCGCAATGGCCCTCCCAACACATAAGGCCCTCGGGCAGGCCCCCCGCTCCCACCCTACAAGTTCAACCAAAAATAAAAGACCACGTTTAAAATTTAAACGTGCGAAACCTAAAGCACACTTGAGAGTGCGTGCACGCGCTTTCTCAACTGGTTCACCTACGGGCTCCGACTCCCGAGTGCCCACCCCTCCTTCGCGTTTAACACTCACTCGTCCCAACGCTAAAGGCTGCTTCTCTTCCTCCCAATACCTTTAAAGACTTTGCCCTCTGCTCTCCTCTCAAAACAATCTCAAACGCCTCCCCGCACATACAATTCCAGGACTGATATTGTATCCAATACTATCTATCTATCTCCCTCTTTAATTTGTTAACTGCCATCAATTGCAGATACTTATCTGCTACATACGTAGATGCCTGTATTGGCACCTGCGAAAGGGCATCGCCGCAATGCAAACAGATGTAGCTCTAGCCCTCTGCATTCCGTGAACAAAGACAAGCGACGTTACAGGGGAGTGAGGATGCGTAGTTGGGGGAAATGGGTCTCCGAGATAAGAGAGCCTCACAAAAGGTCTCGCATTTGGTTGGGTTCCTTCCCCACCGCAGATACGGCCGCCCGCGCCTACGATGCTGCCCTCATGTGCCTGCGCGGTCCGTCTGCAGCCTTCAATTTCCCTGAATCGCCCCCGGATTTGCCTTACGGGCCTCATCTCTCACCAAAATTCATTCAAGATGCTGCGGCTGCAGCAGCCAATAAGGAATTAATGTCGCATCGTTCACAAATGCCAAAAATTTCCTCGGACAATGACCGTGCGGCCAGTAGTTTAGATGACTCCACATCCTTCACCTTGTCGTCGGATGCTTTATGTCATGATGAAGTCGATTATGATGATATGGCAGAGATTGGTACCTCACTTCAACGTCAATTTCCAGATGAGATCGAAGAGATTGGTGCGGCTGTTGATACATTTCTCGAGCTTCCTCCATTGCCAGACGCCCGAGGATTTGGAAGCGAGCTTACTTCTCTTGCAAATTTGCCAGAGTCCTTTTGGTACCCTATACAAGACCTGCTATTCTCAGCGCCAAGTCTTGCGCATGAAGACATTAGTAGCTATGAAGACTTAGCCCCATTTTACGAGTTACACCTATGGAACTAGCACTGAGATACTAATAGCATTATTAAAAAGCTTATCACAATGAAGTTTGATGCGCTGTGAATGAGGCTAATGCGTGCCATTCACAAATTTCCGCATTCATTCCATCAAAAGAGCTCCCAATGCTGCGACTCAATTCTCTTTGCTAGTGAAGAGGGTAGGAATTGAGCTCTTGGCAGAAAATTGGCGAGGGCAATCTGAGATAAGACCTGATTGATGAGGTAGGCAGTAAGAATAGAGCTTTAAAATCATAGTCATTATATAGCAAAACCCCGCACAGAAGGGGATTAGACGATCCACGTGGTCAATTTATCTCGTGAATCTGTAATTTTGTATAGCGTCATACTGATACATTACATCGAGGCCATTTTTCCATTCAATTTGATTTCGAAGAATTTGAATGATTTGCTGACTGTCATGTGGCGTATACTGTTTGATGCTATTTCAATTCAGCATTTAGGAAGACGAGCCCATGACTTTCAAACATGATGTCATGGGTTTTGCGCCTGCGTTGGCTGATAATTCGAGGGTCCAGACTCGAGACTTTCGATTCATGATTCATCAGTAGTGAAATAGAACTAATAGCCGCTAGAAGCTTGAGCCATACTGCGTCCATATCCGAGCTGGATGAATTCTTCGGAATCCACTTCGCAACTCGCGCAGTTGCGGATGGATGACTAGTATCTTATTGTTGGGATTTCGCATTCGTGATTGGAAAACTTGAGGTCGATTTCTTTAATAAAGAGTTTGAGACTCTGAGTGACATAGAGTCCTTTGTCCGTGGCCCTTTGACCTGTCACCCATGAGCCAACAGGCACATGCCGCATGAGCCAAGAGCGGAGGCCCAAAAACTGCCCAAAAAATGGAGGATTGTGGAAATGGCATATAATAGAATATTGGTAGTGCTAAATCCTTGGCATGAGAGAGGTATGCCTTTGAAGGCCCCAAATGACTTAACATCCAAGCTGCCGGTCCTTTACCCAATGTTAACTTTATTGAGTTTTTTTTTTCTTTTCTTTAATGTTGTACAAAAATAGGATCCAAAATTTACCACACTTTATAGAAGGGCATTAGAGCTTGTCCTTGCGGACCGGAGATTCTAGTTCGAACCCGGGTAGCTAACCATTAGTAGTGGACACATGGGGTGGGTAGAAAGGCCCTTTGAAGCCCACTACAAACCAAAGAAATTATTGAGAGTTCTACAAGGATAGAAATATATGACGAGTGGAAGGAAAGAATAGCTTTTTCTTGTCCATGGAGACGAGAGTTCTTATGGCCAAATGTACTTTATAAAAAAATGCCCATAGACATTTTACCATAAAAGACATCATCAATGTGAAATATAATGAAGAGCATTCATTTACTTTGATTGATCTATGACCCAAGTGATAGCACAAACAACTACACCAATTGTTACGCAAGAGCACTTGCAACATAGCATGAAAGATGAAATTACCAACATAGTTATAAGAATCCTAAAATGGATCTTGAGTAGAGCAATGGATAATTTTATCCAAAACCCTCCTGAAGTAGGCCTAGTTGCTTCAAGAACCCTACAAATGCATAGAACAACAATACATCTACGATCTAGCTTAATCCAGGGAGAGGGAGAGAGAGAGAGAGAGAGAGAGAGAGAGAGAGAGAGAGATCTCAAGGGCATCACTTGGGTCCCTTCAACAATATCTTGGTCATTGGATTCAGTGCCCTCAATCCTGACCACCAAATTCCAGAAAATCTTGGTCTTAGGACTCAAGATGCTTCAATCTAACAATCCAGATTGGATATGCGAGCCCACGGACCTATTTCAAGTTGCTAAGACCTTAGAAACACCAACTTCTCCCCCTCGTTGGTCACACACGACCTCCTCTAGGCCTCCTCCTTGCTTGTATGAGGGCACGCTCTCCTTCACGGGCTTTGCTTCAATTAGGCTCGATTTTTAACTGTTTTGGATGAAATCCCAATGATTATCGATCCCTAGAGACTTTGTTTGCCAAATTTGGTGAAGAATCAATGAGATAAGGCCAACTTACAAAAAAGGCTTTCTATTTCACAAAGTTGGCACATAGCTGAGAGTCGTATCCCGGGACGCCAGCGGTATGCTGTCGGGGCCATTTGGTCCAGGAACTGGTTGTCTCCATATTTGGGTGCATGTGTCTAATTCAAAGAGAGCTACTTGAAGCCAAGCTCGATGTACACTTCTTGTTTTGACTGTGAGGCAACTGACCAATGATGGAATTATGAAAGTCAAGTTTTGCATGACGGACATGGTGCTTCAAACAAACTCAAAGAGATAGTTCGTATGCGGATCAAACTGGTGCGACCCTTTGGCTCTCCACGAGGTCAATGGTTACATTTGGATTGATTCAAAGACAGCTACTTCAAGCTGAGTGAGAGGTGCATTGCGGAGTACTCAAACTTTGCCTACCTCAAAGAGCCAAAAATGAAAAGTATCAAGATCAGGTTGGGACAAGGAGAGAAATCAAGGTGCAGAAGCAACAAGGCACGGAGTGGACCATAAAGTGGGCAATCAAACGATAAATCCTTTGGCTCAGGGAGCCCTGATACCTGTGCGGAATCGATTAAATCTGGAGCTCAAGGAGCTCAACACAAAGTGCATCAAGGACAAATCAGGAGCTCAAAGGAATTCCAATGTCAGAAGTCAGAAGCGACAGGGGCGAACATTTCACAGAAAGGCCTTTGTCACCAGTTAATAAGGTCCTTGGGTTTTACGAAAGCGATATAAAACCTACGTTTTTTCCAGACAAAGTGATATTTTAAAGTTAAGTAATTTTTTAGTACAAAGAGCTGAGCCTCCGACTTGTGGTGTGCCAGCTTCAATGTTAATAAAAAGTGGCCACTAAATTGAGTACTGTGCCAAGTAGCTTAAATGTACAGTTATTTTAATTGGGAGACACCTTTATTTTAATCTGACATCTAATGAGGACATCAGATTTTATAAAGGTGGGGTGGATGTTGTAAAGCTACCTTTACAAGCCTTACTTCCGGCGCCAGCATTGATCCCGGCGCCAACAGCGCCCCTGCTGCTCCCGGCGCCAACGGCGCCGGCGTCGCTCCTGGTGCCACTGTGACCAGAATCCAGCCGACGCCAAGTTCCTATGGCTGAAAATCTTTGATCGGTTCTAGCGAAGTCCAGAGAGCTCAGATCGATGTGCAATCACCTCACACGATCTAGGCATGATTAAAGGAAGCCTGGGGATCAATAAAATATAGAGAGAGAAAATGACTTTCTAGAGAGAGAAAATTATAAAGAGAGAAAAACGTGCTTTACCAACCTGGGTAGAGTGCTTAGTATGAGGGGGGGGGGGGGTGCCGAATCCCACCAATACTATAAGGGAGTGCGGGTTGCGACTCAGGGCGAGCTCCAACCAAGTCTCAGCCTCCCTTGCTGGAATGTTGTCATGGCTCTCGCCTTGGCATGCTAGCGCCCCGGAGACTAGGGTCAGTCACACACTTGAAATGTAACCTTCTCAGATTTATCAATAAAGTGGGATTTTCCTCAAACTGACTCTGATTACCTTCTGGGTTTCAGTGTTCGGTAAAAGCGCCAGTTTTAAGGCCGCTTCAAAATTTTTAAGTTGGCACATAGCTGAGGGTCGTATCCCGGGATGCCAGCGGTATGCCGTCGGGACCATTCGGTCCGTGGCGCTAGCAGTATGCTGTTGGGACCATTTGGTCCAGGAACTGGTTGTCTCCATATCTGTCGTGGCTTGTTGTTCTGAGTGTTCCTTGCATGAATGTGAATGGGTTAAGCTCTTGGGGAACAGGCTCTAACCTGTCGGCTGAGTTGGATGGCTTGCTTGGGTGGAAGTTACCTGTTTATGGCTGTCCAGTCTGGCATGGTGCCAGGTTGGCTTCCAGCGCTCGTGACGAAGCTTTCAGTTGGTTAAGTCTGATGTAAGTCAGACCGCTTTCTTGGAATGGATGTTACTCGTTTGTAACGAAGCTTTGAGTTGGTTAAGTTTGATGTATGTCGGGCGGCTTGCTTGGAGGGAAGTCACCCACAACGGGACCCCCGATCTGGCATGGTGCCAATTTGGATCTCAATGTTGGTTTTCGGAACTTCAAATTGGTTAAGTCTGATCGTTGTTGGTGAGTTGGCTGCTTGTATGTCAAGTGGGTTTGGATGGCAAGAGTTGAAGGCTGGGAAGCTAAGTCGTGGTTCTCGGCTCCCTTTGGGATGCCTGCGCTACACCCAAGGGCCCGAGCCTTCCCCTGCGTAATGCTCATTGCAAATTCTTGCATAATGCACTAGTAATCAAGTTGTCAGATTGATCGTTCCTGCAAAACATGCTACTAATCCAGCTATCACAGCGCATTATGCAAGAATTGGCATTAGGAACTCTCTGCTTGAAAATTTTGTGGGAGGAGGTGCTTCCAAAATACAAATGAACTTTGAGCACTGCATTACGTAAGGAACAAGGTACATAGTGGCAATGGGGTGAGTTTGCCAGAGGGTGCTACAGCTTGTTCCATTAACTTAATGGATTCTTTGTGAGTATTCTACCCATTTTTTTAGCTCTTTAAAAAGCAAAATATTGAACTGTTTTTTTTTAAAACAAGAACGATGTGTTATTGTACCACAAAGGCCTTGCCATATCATATGGTCATATTTTAACTTTTTGTGAAATTCAAAAGAATGTAAAAAAATAGCTTAGAAAATTTTTAGGGATGTTATTAACTCTTACAAGCAAATGTTTTATGGTGTTTGATGAAGGTTCTTTTTTACTTAATCCAACAATTTCAACATTATGGGAAGGTCTTCATGACATAATACCACGATAATAAGTAGCACACATACATTGAAAATTTCAATACATATTATGAAAGTTTGGTACAAGCAATAAGAAATTTCAATTTCTTACAATACAACTTTTGTCTTTTTGTCTTTTAGAAGACAAATTTGGACTTGTAAATTAAAAATTGCTAAATATCAGCTTGTTATTGAGTTCATGTGAAGAGATCTGACATGATAAGATTTATATATAATTATTATTCTATTGTATTAGACAACATAATTAACCAAACAAAGTTGTTGTCCTTACAATGGATTTAATATTTGGATTCCACAATAAGTCCGTCATTTTGGAATTTTGAAGCTGGCAGAGATTGAAGAATATTCATGATCAACATTCACAATAATCATGATCAATATTCATGAGTTTTTAAAAAGTACATAATTTATCAAGAGAAAGCAAAACCATGCTTCAACAAGAACATAAAATGACATTTCAATCATTGTTTACAATGCAACTAATAAAACCATGAAAATGGCCATGGTAATGATACTATAAAATAACAAATAGCTTAATGTCTGATAACAAATAATTGTCAAAGAAAGCTGCACTTGGCTTTTTCAAACAATGGCCCAGAGTTTGAATCAATTAGAATCCTAATTAAAAAGGATAAATCTGTTATATGACTTTGTATAATTATTTTAGTCTTGTTGAAAAAATATTTTGAGCATTTTGAAGAGCCTAGATAAATTATTGTGTAATTAGTGTATATAATGATTTTGAAATATGTGAATTAATGTTTTAAGAAATTGATAAGATGTGTAACATGTCTTTATGTTTTACCTAAAATTTTGATCCAATTGTCAGTTTGTTTATTCTTTGTGTGATAGACAACGATATTAACTGTGACAAAAAGAAGAATCTTAAAAGTACCTCATCGCCTTTGTTTTAGCATATGCATGTGGTAAAATCTCTAATTGCAATACAATAAAAAACTTGCAAATCTGTATATTCGTGAAGATAATCATTGTATTCATTCAAACCTATAGAACAATTTTACCACAAGTAACGAAGATTAGCAAGTGCAATCTTTATTTTGAATAATCAAATTTTAACTTTCATAATTCGTATTTATGAAAGTTCATATTAATCACGATTACATTGTAGAATATTTTAGTATTTAAGAATATTCAAAATCAATATTCAAGATCAATATTCACAACACGTATTGACAATATTCACATATCTCATAATATACGTTTCTCAATATTCACAATTTTACATCAGTATTCACGATTTGTATTCACATTGTTCACGATCAGTATTTACAATATTCACAATCACTATTCACAACATTCACGATCTCAGTTTCTCAGAATATTCTCAATCTCAGTTTCTCAGTTTCTCAGAATTTCACTTTCTTAGGATCTCAGTTTCTCAAAATATCAGCTCACAGTTTCTCAGTTTTACAGTTTCTCAATATTCGTAATTTCAACGATCACAAACCATCAATAAAGTAATCTTCAGGACGCATCTCTGAAAATTCAATCATTTCTTCATCCAATATGGAAGACATTGTATATATGTCCTGCAAAAGAAAACACAATCGCAAAATTATAATTTGATAGAAATCAATTCTTATTGGTGAAAAATAGACAATATCAAAAGCAAGAAATCAATAATGACGTAGCCATGAACTTCATTTCAAGTCTCATTAGCAAGTATCATTTCTTCCTCAAAATAGACAATCTTCCCTTTAGATCAACTCTACTATAGATCCTTTGCCTTAAACCAACCTCCAGAAGCTCAAATATGAGGGATAAAGAGTAAGGTACGTGTGAGTGAGTAAAACCCGTGTCTGATCAATCCACAAAACTAAAATAACAAACAATCTGCCCTTCAAATCAACTGTGCCATAGATCCTCTGCCTTAAACCAACCTCCAGAAGCTCAAATATGAGAAATCTGAGAGTAAGGTACGTGTGAGTGAGTAAAACTCATGTCTGATCAATCGGCAAAACCAAAATAGAGGGAAAATGAAAGTGGTTAACCTGTGCGCCAAGATGCCGCTAGATAGAGTAGCTTATTCTGGAATTGGATAGGCGTTGGAGTAAGAGTCTGGAGCGAGTTAGAAGCTGGGTTTACTTCAGTATCAATTCTATCATCGGGTGTTCGGAGCATAGGAGCTGTAGGATGGCACGTTGTACTGATCATGAAGCGGAGACTAGGAGCTATAGCGTGGCACGTTGTACTGATCATGAAGCTTCTTTGATTATGAAGCTTCTTTGTAGGACAACAATGCAACGACGAATTAACTAGAGACTTCAATATCTTTGAACAACTCAATGAAATCGGTTTCGTGCATTTCTGCTAGTCACGCTGACTACATCATCGACCTTGCCTGACGTTTCATGTTCTAGTCCCACTACCATGCGTGCAGGCTTGGCTTCGCATGGCGGTGAGGATGGATGTGTCTGAGACAGATATTGTAGCAAAGATGAACGAAGAAATGGCTGGAGGCTTTGCATGGTTGCACAGGTAGAGGAGGTAAAATGACAATTCTTCGTATTTGGACAAGCAGTATCTTCTACAACAGACTATACGTTCAATTACTGAAGTTGTCCATCGAACAAGTATCGACTCTGGATCTTACTTTAGAAAGCTTGCAAATTCCAACAACATCTGTTATTGTAGCAAAAGAGAAAAGAAAAAATGGCTGGAGGCATTGCACGGTTACACAGGTAGAGTATGTAAAATTCCTAATAAAAATTCTACCTATCTGTGCAAGCAATAACTTCTAAAGCACACTATACGTTCAGATACTGACAACGTTCAAACAAGCATCGACTCTAAATTTTACTCTAGGAAGCTTGCAAATTCCAGCAACATCTGTTAGCGTCCTTGAAACGCCGAGTGTTTGCTTCTGGGCCTTTGCGTATGAGAAATGGGTGGTGCCATTAACACGCAGTCTTAATAGCGTATTCCCATGTCCTAGCATTGGAACAGCAGATGCATTGGAAAAGCAGATGATGAAGGTGCACAACAAACTCTAGTGCATAAGATTGCATGAGAAAAAAAGAGTACAGAGAACAAAAGAAAACAGATCTTACCTAATCACTTACAGGATACATTCTTATCATGATCGTTTACAGGAAGACGACCTTTCGATTTTGAATGGCTGCACAATTCAGGTTTCCGCTTTTCAGGTGTACTGCATGATTCACAATTCTGTCAATGGCTTCAAATCTTATCAGACTCATCTGCCAATCAATTGCAAACTCTAGCTCGAGCGATAGGCGATGCTCCTCTAATTGATCTCTTCGAGAGTCCAGAGTCCATATTGACTCATTTTTAACTTGAAATTGGGTCTGCTGTCCAAACTGACTTATTAGTCTTTGAGGTGTGAGTACAGATTTTAAAACTACAATCGTGGAAGACTGTATGTAATAAGTGCCTCAGTGCTGGACCTGGTGCTTTTAGAAGACTTAGCTTGAACTTGATAATGGAGTCTGATTTTGCATAAAGTATATGCTATGCAAGACAAACACATTACTAGAAAAACTGCAAGTCGCCTAGACTCTAGAGATCCTCTTCACGTTCTTATCCCTTGTGCAATCAGGTCCAAAAAAGGACGTAATAATAAATGAAAAGGAGTTTGACATCTCAAAGTTCATGCTGTCAATCTGCCTCTGATGTTGCAAATTTGCAATTTCGATATTTCAACTGACATGATTCATGCAGTATCTCACAAGAGCTTACAATTTGGTGAACACGGGCATCTTGGACAATATGAACTCCGTCTCACCGTCAATATAGAACGTGGCCTTATATGTGTCAATTTTAGCCCCAGCTCTTCCCGTCAAGGCTTCAACTCCACCCGCCCTCTCACAGTCACAGAGCGGGTCCTTAAATGTAAGTTCAACCCCTGTGCCAACACCCGCTGATCCCATGAACTTCACAGTGGCAACCCCTGTGCCAACCCTAGCTCCCTTGTATCTGCACCAGAACGTAGCACCTGCGCCAACCCTAGCTCTACCTGTCCAGCCAAAGCATGCAAGTTAGTAAACTTGCACTTGGGATTGGTCTTGGTTCCAGTTGTGTTGGTCTCATATTTTTATTCTCATGCTAGCATGCTCGTGGCCAGCATCGTGGCTCTAGATAAAAAGCAAATGCTCATGTTGCATGCTCATGCTCAGCCATGTCAATTCACATGCAAATTAAGTGAAATTTTTGCATGAGAGCTGTCCAACAAAGTCCATATTTTAAAAATTTGGATCACCTTAAAAATTCAGGCCACCACACAATTTATCCTTTAACATTGACTTTTTTGGAAACTCCATTGACCAACCTCACCACATAGTATTGCCTTTGCAAGGCAAGGCCAAAAATCTGACGCCTAGACGCGCATCAATCTGCGTCAGTCCTGACGTGTCAGCCTGCCACGTGGGACTTTTTGATTGGTCCAAACAAAGTTGAGGTGCTGATTATGCTTTATAAATGGCATGTGGAAAAGTCAAGGAATCCATTACGCAATGGAACGGGCCAGTCTGCTGGGCAACCATTCCATAGTACATTATTCCTACCGTCCACCCCAAATAGAATAGAGCTCCCACATCAATAACATAATATGAATTTCATACTGCCCCCTTTTGAAGGTAAGTACAAAGTGGCAAAGGGTCTAACATGTCTCCACCAATAAAGCTTTGACACATGCCACCAAATATCTTTCAATGGTGAAGCATTAAGAGGGATAAATAATAAGCTTCAACGTATAAATATACTTATTAATTGAACTTTTACCTCCAACATTTGGTTTCTAAAGTTTGTATGCTAATAATCAAAATCAACTTAAAGACAATGTCATTTCATTATAAAGTTTAGGCCCAACGGGGTTGGCTCAGTTGGTTAGCTTGACATCCAAAGTTTCTTTGGTCTCAGGTTCGAGCCTCCCCTTGGAAACCAAGAAGCATTATAAAGTTTAGACCCAATGGGGTTGGCTCAGTTGGTTGGCTTGGCATCCAAAGTTTCTTTGGTCCCAGGTTCGAGCCTCCCCTTGGAAACCAAGAAGCATTATAAAGTTTAGACTCAAGGGTGTTGGCTCAATTGGTTATCTTGACATCCAAAGTTTCTTTGGTCTCAAGTTCGAGCCTCCCCTTGGAAACCAAGAAGCATTATAAAGTTTAAAAACATGTATGCTCACATGTTTGTTGCTAGCTTTGTCATTAGCAAGTTGACCACTTTGTTATACTATGCATGTTTTCAGATGTTAACAATGGGCCTTTTGTACACCCGTTAGCAAGAGGACCACCTTACTAGAAACATATTTGTAGCATGAAGAGATTGCTTATGTACCATTGACATTTTTATTGGCATCCCAACTTTCACGCTAGGCTTGAGTTGTTTTTTGCATCTCATTGTTGAGGGTTGGAATGGGATTTGCAAGTGGCAATGGATGTCAACATCCTATTTGCCTTTTGGAAATCAAAGTAAGGGCATTTGTAACTCAATCATAGAAAGTACCATTTATTTGAACGGTAAATATGAAAAGTAAAAAAGAAGAAATTTATTATTACACTAGGGCAAGTTAACGAGTTATTGTACTAGAGTTTTATGCACAAACCATCAATAGTTATTTGTACTAGCATTTTGTGCACATTAAGGAGTAAACAACGCTAACATGGCTCCAAAATGTGAATGACACAATGAGTCGGGCTTGAGGACTCGTCAACGTTGGAGGAATTTTAGTCTCTCATTTGGGGCCCTTGCATTGGGCTGACTGGCCCTCATTGTATCTATCATAATAGTTGAACTAGTCCTTTTTATGTCCCCTTAAAAAGAAGAAGCCTAGAGTTGATATTTGAAAAATTTAGACACATCCTACAAATTATAGTAGCTTGCTATAATAAATAAAGTCTATTCTCTTTCTACAAATGTTTATCTCGCACTTTAAAGACATGTTATTTCAATGTATATGGATGCCACAAGAGGAGATAAAATTGCTTTTTAGAACATTTGGATACATGCTATATATGAATCAAAGTAGTTTGCTATACTAAAGAGGTTGTTGTCTTTCTACAAATGTTTATCCCACACCTTATAGGCATGATATTTCAATGTATATCGATGCCTCAGAAAGCATATGATCAACGTGACTATATTTAGTGCAAATTGGCCAATATACATATGAATGCATCATAAGTAAGTACACAAGGGCAAAAACAACTTTTTATAAAACAAAGTATATGAAATTCCACTTTATAGGCAAATTGAATAAATATTTGTCTTTTGAGAATAAATATTTGCAAGCTTAGGGAGTTTTTCACAACAAAAAACAATGATTGTGAGAACTGCTAAAATTTCAATGTTAAACTTCATGACAATTAGTCGATTAGTGATGCGATATCGAATATATATACATGGTAGTTGTACAGTTAAAAGAATGCTTAATTTGATGGGGCAAGGGAGTATGGAGAACGCGAACGGAGAAGAGATCAGGAATATTTTCGAAACAACTCTCCCGCTGCAATGGGCTGCTAGATGCAAAAATAGTCTAATAGAAACTTAAATGTTTTGGTGCCCAACAAAATCTTATAAATCAGTTCATACTCACAAAAATACATAAATGAGTACGGTCCATCGAAGAGATTAGAAATGATTTGTGTTTGGTATTACTGAAAATGGATTTAATCAGAAGTTTAGTTCTGAAATAGATTGAAAGAGCAGTATGACAACACCACAAGTTCCTCAGGCATCAAAGACAGCCATCGTCTGATCAAAAACTGAGTTGTAGACGTCCGTGTTTTGATCAGAGTGAGTGAACAAGTGTGATCAAACAACAATGGAGTGCATTCAAATCACAACAAGCATTCATCTACATTATACACAGATAGAAAAACGTGATGTTGCTATATTACATTGAAGCACAACAAAATAGCAGTTACAACCAGAATAACGGCGTTATTAGGAGGCTCAAAATCATTCGTCACAAAGCATCACATAGAGTGTGCCTGGATTATCTATTTATAGATTTCATCCATGTATTAATTACAGTAAATGTTTGTCACCTAATTAGGTAAGCCATTGTACTTGGAAGTATTTGGCTTGTGTGACAACTGTACATTGTATATACGGTCAACGAATCAGGGAATGTTGACGCGGATGAGGACGTCGCAAATTCTCTCACTTTGCAATTTACGTGAAGTGGCTTTCTCTCACTTCACATTTTTGGGAATTGGCTGAGAACGTTCCTCATTGAAAATAGACGACTGTCGAGATTTTTTTTTCTCTTCAAAATTTCGCGAAAAACCTGACAGTGCCTGTAAAAATGCGAAGGTGCTCTTAAAAAGGCGATAGTGTCTTTAAAACAGTTTAACTTCTTCAAAATAGTTGAAAGGAAAAAGCTGAAGGCAAGTGTCACATTTTTCGGAAAAGTGCGAAAATGTCGACACTGTTGCATTCTGGAGAAATGCAAAAAGCTGACACTATTGAAAAATAGTTGAACTATTGAGCTATACTGAAGTGTCGCATTTCGGGGAAATGTGAAAAAGCCGACACTGTCTCATTTCGAGGAAATGCGAAAAAACCGACATTGTTAAAAACATAGTTCTGTAGACTGTTGCGACACTTAGTGTATTTCTATAGAGTTGTTCTAAATGCTAATTTGTGGAAGTCCTTGAAGATGGCCAAGTCTTCAATGATCTTCAAATAGTTGAACTTAACATTTGAACTTGAAATTATGATACGAGTGGTTATCCTTTGCTGGAGATCAGCCAAAAGCTCGTTGTAGACGTTCTTCAAATAATTTGGCTATCTCTAAGTTATGATTCCTGCAGGTATCAAATGATCAGACGTAGAACCAATGTTGGTTTCACATGACCCTAGATCAACGATCAATAAACGTGTAGGAAGAATATTGAAATAGAAATTAGTCATTCATTAAGGAGACAATTGTGGGCTTAATTTCCAACATAATTCATGGATTACAAGATGGATTAAGGCACTACATTCAACTATTGATAGTCGCTATCTAATCGAATTTTATTCTATTAAAGATTCTATCCGATCGTGAAAGATAAGTCCGAAAATCACTCAAGGTCGAAAGATGGTCGAATCAAATCGAATCGAAATAGTCAATAGCTGATGGTTCAACAATAGGCTATGAAAGATGCTTCAACAATTTTCAATTCGATACTTTGTCATTGTTGATTTGAGATTTTATCAATATCGATTCGATATTTTGTTGAGCAAACACCTATTGGAAATTCCTATATTTTTCTATAGAGTATTCGACAATCTCGTATATTTTTACAAGTAATTATATACAACAATGAATGGATGTAGATTAGCTATAGGATTAGGGAGAGAGAGGATTGAAATTTAACACCCCCCCCCCCCTTCCTTAATCTAGATCATTGAATGCCTATCTGTGACTCCATTATATTAGAACATGTTTATCTTTGATGAATTGTTATTCCATAATGTCTAACTAATGTTTTTGGACTACTCATAATGCTAACAAAAAAATATGGAACAATGTTATGGTACTTGCCTTTGGAATAGCACTAGACTACCATCCAACACCATGTTTCCACACTCCATTTATCTCATAATCCATAAACCAATACCTAGCAACTGCACAACCTAGTATTGTCCATTTTGTTTGATCTACAATATCACTTGGTTCTAAAACTCATGATCCAATGTTTTTTGTTAGGCCAATTTTTTTTTTTAAATGTCTTATATCAGATATGCAGATTGAATACATTGAAAATGTCGATGTGGCCAATTATGTTTGCTAGAAAAATAAAACTTTTAAGATTGCCCCATTTTCGGTTACCAATAATTGTGTTATGCAAACGCAATGTCAATTCAATAGAAGATAATGATGTGGCTATTATAATCATGTCTATTATCCTTGTGTGATGCATGCGTTAATGTAGTTACAATGTTTCTTAAAGAGATTTTGGTTTAAGGTAAGTACCGTTACGATACATCCAAACTTTTATCAACTAGGCGATAAGATGGATCTAATATCTCTAATTTTCTTTTTTCCAATGACTCTACTACATAAAATATGAAATTACTTCTCCCAAAATCTAACATTGATGTTTTTATATATTTTTCTTATATAAAAGAATAAAATATGAGTATAATATTATACATACTATTGTGGTTTATTTGTGCTATATAGATGGTTTGAAATACATCCACAATTCATTTGTCAACAAGAGTATAAACTTTAATCTAACAAACTACAAGGCATTCACAATGTATCGATTGATGAGCTTGCAGCCATATCCCATCATCAATGTTTTCTTATAAAATAAAATGCCTAATCCAAACAGATATGATAATCATGTTATACACAAATTGCAAGATGACAAAACATATTGATATATCTCTCATAGCTTATATTCATTTACGTTTGCAAAAAACAATAGTGCCATATGTCAATTCTTCAATTCCAATAGATAATAACTGAACTAAAAAGATAGTGATGAAACAATTGCTTATAAAATGTACTTCGGTGATTGGGCCTGCACCAACCATGTGATTCAAACAATTAAAAAAAGTTAGCTATCGACCATAATACCAAGCAACTCTAAGCAAAAGACACACTTTGCTGATTATTTGGGATCCCTACACATGTAGGCATCTCATCCTTGACATAACTTACACAATGCATGTTGTTATAGTATTAACCTTAGTCATACAACTACCTAGGATTTTTTGAATTTAGGAATCAAAACTTTGTTGCACAAATTGGTTTCGGCCTCCAAGCCCACCGCATGTTTGCCTAGGGATGAAGCAACATCTAGAAGCACACCAGTGCCAGCAGTGAAATCCACTAGCACATCACCAGGGTTGGTAAAAAGTCGGACCATGTATGCCATTAAAACTTTGCCCCTTTGCGGTCCACCTTCAACACAAACCCAAAGCAAACTAGTTAAGACTTGTATATACAAATTTCGATACCCTAGGAAGTGTAGCAAAGTATGTACCTCTCCAAATTTTTCCATTATTTTCTATCACCCATTCATTTCTCTCGGCTTGGTCTTCAACAAAGTCTTTGAATGGACTTAACCGGCTTGTTTTGTCATTTCTAAACTGCTCCATATTGTATCGGCCACCAAGGGTCTCGATTCTTTTATAGGCATCCATGATTAGAGTGTGCACCTATATTAGAAATAAAGTATAATTGTCAAACCCATAGTTTATAGCTGTATAGAATGAAAAAAGAATTGTACATTGAGAAGAAATTATATTAGATAGTTACCTCCATGTCCAGTGAGTAGAACAGTGCACTGCTACAATGAATGAATTTGTATCGGGACTCTTCATAACCATGCTTACCTGCACATGTCACAATGGCATATTTTTCCAAATAGCCATGCATGAGTACTAGAAATCCCTCATCTGCAAGAACTCTATTTGCCAATGCAAAAATACCTTCGACTTGATCTACATGAAGCTTGTTCCATATAGGGGTGCGTGGCTATAGGCCATTAACGATAAGGCCATTCGGAATAGTAGCAACAACAAAGGGTGATGCACATCTCATAGAGGCACCATGAATGTGGAGGTTTGTAGAACCCTCCCTTAAATGCTCAATCACCTCTTCCAAGAAGATAACTCCACCCACAATATCAACTTCAGTATTTGCAAGAGCATTACCAAGCTTGAAGCTGCAATGATTCATGATAGACACCTTTCCCACAACGATGTCACTGGAGCCACTTGTAGCTTTAGCATGGCTGCATGCTAACTCGATCGTTTGTTGCAAATCTTGTGGCCTCATTTCAGAATTTGTGCTACTGTCCGAGTGCATAGGTGTTGTTTTCCTACCTGTTGTGAACAAATGCCAAATTATTTTAATTGCCTTGACATGTATCAAATAATTATCAGATAATAAGATCCATATATTATTACTCACGAGCCTTGTGAGGTGCCGCTCTCTTGGTTACAATGGGTGGAGTCGAGGAGCTTGTGCTACCAGGTGAAGATGTAGGCGAGGGGCTTGATTTTCATGTGTGGCCCTTGGTGGATCTCAATTGCCTAGTCTGTAGCCACAAATGGTATATGTCAGTGACAAGTAATAAAATTTACTCTATTACAACATTACTAAAAGCGATTTGATCCAAAATATATACCTTTTCTTTTGTTTTCACATGCATGGATTGACTTTCTTGTAGAAAATCAACTTTCTCTTCGGTGGGATATTGACCTGCGGGAAAATCATGCCACCATGGGCAGTTTTTAAATACCCATGGGCTCCAACTTCTCTTCATGGCAATTGTGTACATGCAGTTGTTGTGGTCCATATCTGTCCACTCTTTTACCATTGGAGGCAACAACTCCATAGATCTGTTCGCCACCTTGGAATTTACAAATTTGATTCCATTATAATATTAGCACCAAGACAACATCAATAAAATATACATTTACATAAATTTTAATACATGTGCATAACTCATCGTGCAACAAGTTGGAGACCTGGTTGTCGCTTGGAAACATATGATGAGTGACACTTGCCGACCATCTCGAGGAATAAATATAGAAAATACTTTCGTTTTTTCTTGAGCATGGGCATGCTATGAATTCTTTGTTGTCTGCACAAGATAAAAAGTAATAACAAAGCTATGTTAGAATACTAAAACTCAAGGCCAGGTCTAGTGAAAAAGAAGAATAGTTAAGAAAACATATTATCATACCTGATGGAATGTGTTGCTCCAATCTAAATGAGTCGCTCTTGTTCGCTAGTGCATTAGCAATGTGTGTCTTTCTTGTATTAAAAAGTTTTGCACACGCGATGCTATAGAGGCGTTCTTTTGTAATCGCCCGTGGCCGGTGCTCCCAATCCACTTTCAACACAATATTTTACAATAGAAAATATGAAATAGTATCAAATATAAATATAGGATAAACTTTCTCAATAACTCACAAGATGGGCACTTACTTGAAGAATTAGTCCCCATTGGCTAGATTGGCCAGTGGCACATACTTGCACGTCTTTAGTCTGCACTTAATCAGTAGTAAAAGTAGTCTTCAGTCGATCCTCCTTCCTTATTCCAACTTGATTATAACCAGAGAAACCATCACAAAAACTGTAACGTTCTTGCCTAGCGACCTGGTCTAGAATAGAATCCGTGAAAGGTAATGGATGGTGATTTTTCTTTATAGCAACATTCAACTTCTTGAAATCCTGGCAAATTCGAATCTTGCCAGACTTCTTTGAAACTACAACAATAGGAGATACCCATTCACTACTTAAGACGAGATAGATAATACATGCCTTAAGGTGTTTGTTGAGTTCGTCTTTTACCATCAGAGAATACTTTGGATTAAGACGATACTATCTCTGTCGAACATGAACAACGTCTTCTTTCAGATCAATGCGGTGCTCGCCAAATTCAACAAGGATTCCCTTCAAATCTTGGAGCAACTATGCAAATACATCTTGGTATTCTTTCAACAGCTCAGTAAATTCCACTACTTCTATCTCTCCAAGGGATTTAGAGACATGCACAAATTTTCTAGGTGCAAGTTCAATTAGCTTTGTAGAATCAGACAAAATTATACCTTCTGTCATACTGGCCTGTGTATGGCCATGAAATTTCGCGTATGGCTGACTAGATAGATTTATCCTTATTGTCAGCCTGGTCTTCATAAGAATCTTCAAATTTGTCATCTGAATCTTCACCATCTGCATCAGAATTTTTAAAATTTTGGTCTACCGCTTCTGGTGTACTCACATTAGCATCTACATAGCAGACGTCGAAGAATTTCTTCTTCGTCCTCCGATGAATCGTTATTCTCATAGCATTCAAAATAATTTACTTCGATGTCTGATGCAGTAGAGAATATATTAAAATCATAAAAAGAATCTTCTAAAGTGAAACTGGTGTCACTTACAGGAGTTTCGCCTTCATATCTATCACGGTTCCAAGTACTAATATGTTCTTCTGGTTTACCATGATTGCTTTTCTCACCAGTCTAGAATCTTAGTTCTCTAGACTTCCACTATACACTTGCATTAGTCTGATAAAGTCAAGGTCGTCCAATTAAAATAGAGTAAGATGACAAACCAAGTGGTTTGATAACAATGATGTTCATCGTAAAAAGCTTGGCTTGTATGTATACAGTCACGTCCTTTATTTCACCAACAAGCTTTCTTCGTGTCGAATCGGCCAACTTGATATTTCTTTGGGTTGGTTGAATATTGGTCAAACCCAAGGCATGAGCAGTGTCTTCAGTTATTATGCTGACACTCGAACCTGAGTCAATCGGCACTTTCTCAATTAAACATCCAGCAATTGTAACATCAATCTCTAGTGTGCCAAGATCTCCAAGATCAATGGATAATATGCCAACATTCGGCAAAGAGATTGGTTTCTTCTTCTTAGGATCAAAAAGACTTTTCAACTACTCACAACAGTAATTTTTGTTAGCCAATAATTGCTTAAAAGTAATATTAGGGCAAAATGAACCAATATCAGTGACAATGTCATAGTCTTTCATCTTCGCTTTCGAGATAGGCTTATCAATAGTGGCCTCCAAAAATTTTGTCTTTGTGATTTCCACGTCCTCTTCATCAAAGGTGACTTTCTTTTCTACAGCAGCTATCTGTAATTCAGAATTAATAATTTCTTTTGCTTCTACAAAAATATCCTTTGAAAATAACTTAGCTGCATCACGACCATAATCAAGAATCGGCTTTAAGATCTTCTTTTGTTATTGCTTTGTTCGAAGATAACTTGTCAACATCACTTGGCCAAGATTGGTCAATTGTCTTTGACTGCTTGGCTTCGATGACATCAACCTTCTGCACAACAACATTGACCAAAAATTTTAATTTCATATCAGCAGTAGCAGCAGGAGCAGCAATACACTGGTACTTCGAACGCGGCTTCAACAGTTGTGGATAGTCCGGATACTTGATGTCAGGTTCTTTACAATTTGAGCACAAAGATATAAATCCGACCGGTTTTCATGGCTATGGACAGTCAGGCGAAAAGTGTCCTAGTTCACCACAGTTATAACAGTTTCTTGAAACAGGTTTATTCGAACTAGAAGGACCAACAAATTCTGGTGGGCTGTGTCTCTTTAGTGAAAACTTTGGTTTGCCTTGTTGGAATGGTGTTGTAGAACCTTGAACATAATTGGTAGACGCATCATTTTTTGATATTTAAATACGTCCTGAGAAGGATCTTCAACATACTTTACGTTCACAGCTCTACATTCTTCTTTAGAATGTCTAGATGTACCGCATTTCGTACACCATAGTCCTGAATTCAAAGAAGAAGTTTTTGGTCTTTTGTCTGCAACTTCTGAAATTTGTACTTTCAGGTCGTTGAACTTCTTATTAAGATCAGTCATGTTACTTTTCCAAAGCTTTTCAACTTAGATATCGCAGACTTGTCCTCAGTAGTTTTACTATCTTCTTTTCATTTGGACTTTCCTTTCTTTCTACGATCGGTATCATCAATTTTTGTGTCTGATGAGTCACTAGAATCAGATTCAACACTTGAAGAACTTGAACTGGATTCAGATTTAGATTCAAGTGCTGAATCTGATTATTCACTGTCTGATTTAAGTCACTAGAATCTTCACTGTTGCTGGAGTCATGCTTAGACTTTCGAGTTCGTCTTGTAGAACGTCTTTTACGTGCTAACTTGGAAGTCTCATAATTCTCAGCACTCGCATTGCAACAAGGTACACACTAGTTAGTTTTCCAATCAGATTCTTTACTTTTCATGTGTACCTTCGAAGAAATTCTTTTTTCTTCTTCTGGACATTGTTAAGACGTCCGAGAATTCCGGATGAATAACCAATTTCTCTAAACTAGTTCAAGAACGCATCTTTCAGTAGTAACCAGGTGGTGACACGTCCTGATTCAACTTCACTGTATCATATGCGTGTTTTTTTTTTTCAAAAGACCAGGAAACATCCACAACTTTTCAGCATCAGCACCTTCATTGTTCGAGTTAACAATTGACTCGAACTGCGAAATATAACTGTCAACATCATCTGAAGATGTTCCTTTAAAATAATCATATTTGATCTTTGAGATTGAGGTGAAACGTGGACCAGGGCCTTCCATATTTAGTTCAGGTTCAGGTTTAGGTTCAGGTTCAGGTTTTATGACTTCGAAACCTGGTTCAGTTGCAGCAGAAGCTTCAAGAAGAGGGTTTTCCATTAGGTTTTCAAGATTTAAATTTAGGAGAGGTAATTCTCCTCTTTGCAAAGATCCTAGATTCTTATAAAAACTTCTTCTCGAAGTTTTCGATGTCTTTCTAGTCGAGCAGCTCTATCTGACATACACTAGGGATGGAGATGGAGTTGTCAGTTTGTATCAACTTTATTTGGCTATCCTTGGAAAAGGCGCCAAAAACTGGTATATGTCGTAACATACAAACACATATTTGCTATATCTATGTAGTATTTAGATCGTTCTCCAAGGAGATAGCGCTCAAAAGCTGCTTAATTGATACAGACTTGACTTATTTCGAATGAAATGACATCGATTGTTATTCTGGTTGTCAACAGGCATTTTATAAGCAACCAGTATTGCTTGTATTGTGGGTGTGCGTTGATAAATCAATTCCAAACAACAATATTCCTCTATCAAACCGAATGAAAAGCGTTCTGCAAATGAAATGTTATCAGAGTAGCTCGAATGAATTACACTCTAACTAATTAAGTTGTGAATAGGAATTGAGGTTATGTTTGATGCAGTCATGTACAAACAGACAAATAGTTATTCTTATTCATGAACTCGTGCTCTAGACAGAAGTCCTCAACAACTAAAGTCAAGTCATGCTTAAAGAACTCAAGTAGTTCGCGAATGTTAGAAACAATTATCTTCGTTACTAAGACGAATACAGATCAATAACTCAGTTCCTCACGCAGGGACTAACATTTCACAAACACACATACTTCTCTTATCAGCAATTGTGAAAATCTGCATGAAGGAATATTTCACTTGAATGTTGAACACAAAGTATTCGCACAACCAGGTAAATGTATTTTAAGACAGTTCTTTAGATCAACTTCACGGAAACACAGCAAATAATTGTAATGAAAACTACTTTGTCTGACCAAAGAATTATTTAAGTCATGCATACAAGATTGCTAGTAGATTCGAAATCACTCACACTCAACAGTGCGGAGAACAGAAATCAGAAAGGATAACCTTCATCGCTCAATTCACTTTCCAATCTCAAACATACAATAACTCTCTTTCTCTCTCGGTCATGTGAGAATGAAGTGTGTCTGTATTTATAGCCTACGGAGCAAATAAACACACTACTTAAAGGTGCGTCATTCCATTTACAAATTCTAATTAACGTACAAGTTACAAGTAAATTGTACAACTGATGGTTCAGTGTGATGATACGACTAGTTGTTTCGTATTCCAGGTGTCGTTTCATTTCAAGAGGTCTTGTCCTTAAGTAAAAGATAGGTCTTTAGCAATTACATCTAAAAATGATATAGGCCTCTTTATAATATATATCTGTCCAGTGCATATCCTCATTTTCAAGTATATATTGCCATTTTTGAGTAAATATATAAACATGTGGTATCAAAGTCCTTCAATTCGTCATGATACTCATCTTACAAAAAGAACAAAACTAGCATCATAGCAACAAGTCCATATAAAAGAAAATAATTAATGAAATATCAAAAAGAAAAATTTCAACACACCTAGAACACCACCTGGCTCAAATGGCTAGTGGGCAATTATACCAAGGTCGATGTCCTCCCTTTTTGGCCTCAAGACTCAACTATTCTGCCATCCATGCCCTGTCTTCGTCAAGCACATGCTTTAGCAAACTTTGCTTGTCAAATTGTCCAAGGGCACGTATCCTGCAAACTTTATCGCTGACCGTGGTCTTTGTGAATCCAATTTCATTTAACCTGAATTATCGGAAGTGAAGTGTTACTATTTTAACACATTTCAGATACTGCTAAACATCTTGAACACTTGTATGTACGCAAGCAAGAGAGTAGTTCTTATCGGTTCATTCTTTCAAGGGCTGTCAACAATTCACCCTCATCCTACTCACCTATCTCAATGATCGTGACCTCCACATGAGGGTGTCTTGCAACATTGGTAGAGAAATCTGAATACAACAAGAAATTTATACATAGGATAAAAACAACAACATGCAATTGTGTGAATGATTTTTAAACACGTACTTTTGGCGATCTCCTCCATGAAAGCAAGAACACGGTGATTTCCATCTCAAGTATACAACATTTTGTTGCTCATGAAATCCCACTCGGTATTCATCTTCAATTCTTCCTCAAAATCCTTGTTTATTATGTACCAAATGAGGTCCCATGAAGAAGTCTACAAAGAACTGACATAGCATTCTCCAGAAGATGGTGTCTTCAAAGAACATATGAATTGTCCTTTTTGTTTGACATACCCATGTAATGAAAATTCCTTGGATAAATGCTTGTAGCGATCTCCCAATTGTCGAATGGAATGTGTTTGCTATCAAACAACATAGAGGGATATTTGGCGGGGCAGTCTTTCTCACAATCTACACACATAATAACGTTAAGATACAATAATGAAACCCAATAAACAATGGACAAATTTATTCAAAAACAATACTTACTTGCAATATGTCCATGACTTCTTGCAATAAATCAAGATGCAGCTCTTTGTTGTAAGAGACAATTCATCCAAGATCATCCTCATTCTCCGAGCCATTTTCCTCGTCCTCCACTACAGTGTAGAAACTCTACAAACACCACAAATCATGTGTATTGATAACCACAATCAAGTGTATTGTTCATGTAACAAATTTATCAAGACACGATGCACCTGAGTTGCGTTCATTCGGGACGACAAGGAAGTTTTCTTAGAGTTCCTTTTTTTTTTATGGAGTTGCACCTCCTTCAACAATTGATGATGGACTCTACTTCTTGGACAATGGACATGGTTAGAGAATAACAACTTTAGTGTCATGCATCATAGTAAATTAGCAGCAACATTGTGCACTTGTACCTGACTTGCCAAGTTTTTCTCCTTGTGTTCCTCTCATAGTGAATTCTAAAACACTGCAAATCAACAAAACGCTTAAGGTTTACAAGCACTCTACAATGTATGTGTAGATAGACATAGCACAAAATTCAATAATAATAGACTAAATTACTCGTGCTAGCATATAATGGAAGGACTCTGTTCACATCAATGATTGTTTAAACCAATGATTATTGATACACTATGAGAATATTTGGGAAAGGCAAAAGGAACCTTTAGAAAACATGTTCATAACCTAATTTAATACTATTGCTAATATAATAGACTACAACACACTAGCATTGATCTGGAGAAGCAAAACTAGTCCATATTCATGAGAAAAAAACACCTACATCTACAACTAGAGTAAAATTTGAGTAAGGACAAAAGAACTGCAGTAGAATAAACAATAGCACATATCACTAATTATGATTCCTCTTCATGTGATGGGATAATGAGATGCAAAATCACTTTCTTGGTTCTCCTAGTATCTAAGCTCATCTGTCGTAGCATTGTGAAATGAGACTTTCATGTCCTTAATGTTGATATGATACAATCCTTTTTGACCAAAAATTTACAAACCAAACCTCTCTCTAATTGTATACAACAATAAAGGCAACTAATTGCACCTATTATAATAATTAGACTTGTGGTTCACACGAGAATATCCAAGAGCTTCCATTACCAAGGATTTTGATTTTTGATGGATACATGAAAAACAATATAAGAAGGTTACCATTTTTTTGTCAAGGTACAATCGCTATGTTAGTGATTAATCTTTCGAAGATTGAATCGTGTTCCTAAGATCAAAGGATACTAATTTATGAGCATGAATTCATGATTTACGAAATGGTTTCTAGCTCAAGATTTTTATGTAGAAAGAATTCCTGCTTTCAAAAAAATGTGTTTTTAATTGAAATAAGATATAGCTGAAGTACATTGTATTGACAACGTAGCTTTTTTGGTAGGCAAACCGCAATCTTTGAAGTTTTTCAACGATTTGTCACCTTAACTTGTTGAAATTGTGGTTGAAGTGATTTAACTCTAAAAATCGAGTTAATAGTCACGCAGTAGAATGAGCTACTAACAATTGCAACCGTTGGTTGGGTCCGTAACTAGCTTGGCTAAACTATACCAAATATCCAACTTGTAATACATGTTCTCAACTATCTGGATTTACACATATTAGATATCCAGCCTGCAATATATTTTGGAAAGATATTTTTGTGCTTATTAGTCAAAATTCTCAATGTGTTGGCAAGGAGGCTGCAACAAACTTTGTTTCAATGGCTTGCATGAATTTAATGTGGTTTCATGGAATACAGGGTATGCACAGAATGGGCTTGCCAATCTTGCTCTATTCATAGTAAATGAAACAAGAAATCATGTTGCCAAAAAATGCCGGATTTGTTCTCCTCCTAAAAGCATGTGCCAGCCTAGCAGCCCTGGAACAATGCAAACAACCCACTTTGACATCATATACTTGTTGACAACCACCAATACAAGCTGAGTCTTTCCAGCCTAGCAGCCTTGGAACAAGGCAAACAACTCTACTCTAGTTTATCACATAAATTTATCACATAATTTATGGTCATTAAGCTAAAATCAAAATTCTTGAATGTAGTAGCAATATTAGCTGAAACTGAAATGATTCATCTGAGAGATAACCATTTCTTATATGAAAGCAAAAAACACAGGAGAATTTTTGTTAAAGTATTCCAACAAATGTGGGATGCAAAGACCTGATGAGTTGTGGCTGGTCATTGGGCTTTAGATATCCTTGTCATTATATCATTATGTGAGCTATGGGGCATGTGAAGAATTGCCAAAATTTGGCAAATCTAGCTTGATCAAAAACCATGTAGAATAGTGTAAATTGTGTACACAAGTGGGTCCCACACATGTGAGGCCATGCTGCCACATGGGAAACCCATCCTAATGTAGGTTAGGTCAAGTCAAGAGAGTTGGTCATGTCTATTTGGTGGTCATCCCTACTTTATAGGACCTACACCTAAGTTTAAGGTGAAAATTTGACCAACTAGCTACCTACCAAGCATAACTCTAGGAAATAGACTAGGGTTTCATTTTAGGTCAAGGAGAGTGAGTTAACTTCCTTATTACATGCTGGAAATCCACCTAACTTCAAGAAGGAAGTCGAATTTGCTATGTATTCCCTCTCTCCATAGTGAGAAGATAGAAAATTTTTGGAGCTCATTGGCAATCTCAAGCTAGTTCACTATGTACATTGAGTTTTTGTGATCCAAATGAAACCAAATCAATTTCTACTTGTTTCTCAGGTTGAAGGCCGTACTAAAGCCTGTAGTACACACGTGTGGGCTCGGATTTCATTGTTTATCAATGCTTTTGATTGTTAATGCTTGTTGTTTGTCAAATTGCCAATCTAGATCAACTTTTTTGTGTCTAGTTTTTTGATAGATTGTTAAGCAAGCATCCAATCACTCTTGTGGATCTTTTGTAGATCCATTTATGGTCCTGAAGTACAGTACTTTCACATGGTATCAGATCCAAGTACAAGAGCATAAGCCATTGATCTAATGCAAATCCATTTTTAGCAAGTTTTGGTGCTAAAAACTAGTATTGAGAGGGCAAGCTAGAATCTTGATTTTGGTGAGGAGATTTGATCCCAAACTTGGTAGGGGTCCAAATCCGTACTTTCCACATGTGTGGGCACCTCTGAACCTGCATTTAATGCATGGTATTCATTTGATCCAAAAAAATTCAATTTGTAAGCTATTGGTGTAATTTTTGGTGGAGATCCTAGGATAATCTACCAAGATCATTTGCCATTGATTAGATTTGAATTTGTTTCATGGAATCTAATTAATCTAGGCTGATTTCAAGTCCTATTAAGGTTAAAAACAGGTCTTGAAAGTACACCAAGAAGGAAGAAAGAGATTAAGTCATTTTTTTGTCCAAAAATAGCCAAAATTGGCAAGATTTGATTGTAAGTAGATTTCACATCATCTTATCTTCATTCCAACTTTGTGAGGGAGTGCTAGAACTGAGATTTGTTGGATTAGAAATCTAATTTGAGTGAAAAACTACAAGAGAGAGAGACCTTAGTGAGTTTCTAGAGACAATCAAATCCATTTCTTGGTAAGATTTGTTTGAAAGTAGTTTTCACTTCATCTTATCTTCATTCCAGCTTTGAGAGGGAGTGATAGAACTATGATTATAAGTCCATTTGTTGGATTAGAAATCAAATTTGAGTGAAACACTGCAAGTGTGAGACCTTTGTGAGTTTCAAGTCAATCAAATCTATTTCTTGTTTGTAGAAGTCACTAGTAAGATGGGATCTGCTGGAGCATACCTTCTAGAAGCTAGTGAGAGGTTGAATTCTACAAATTATGCTATTTGAAAGGTTAGAATGGAGTCACTCTTAGTGCTCCAAGACCTTTATGAGTTCTTGATTGAAGATGAAGATGAACCTCTAGGTGCACAGGAGTTAGCTAGATACAAGAAGAGATCTAGGCTTGCACTTCATTGTGTGAAGATGAATGTGAGCAATGATTTGTTGAGAGAAGTATCAGCTTGTACTAATGCTAAAGAGGCTTGGGAGTCTTTAAAATCAATCTATGAGTCTAGCAACACTTCTAGAGTTCTTATGCTTAGAAATCAAATTTTGCAAAGCATGAGGAGAAGTGAGGAGAGTGCACATGATTATGTACTCAGAATCAAGTCTCTAAATAGGGAGTTGGCTTCCATTGGAGAGAAGATTCACGATGGAGAGCTTGTACAAATTGTCCTTAATGGTCTAGGAGATGACTTTGCAAATTTGGTCCAAAGTTTTGCCATCCAAGACACTTTTCCAACTATAGAAAAACTTCACAGTGTATTAGTGGCTGAAGAGTGTAGGATGCAAAATCTAGGATGAGTTCCTTGTCATTGCAGGATGGTGATGAGAAAGCCAATTTCTCATTCAAGGGCAAAAAGAAGACCAATGGAAAGAAGAAGCATCCAAAGGAGGCCAAAGAAGAGGATGATGCTTCAAGCTCAAAGGACAAGTCAAAGCAAAAATGCTTCTTTTGTGGAAGGAAGGGGCATTATGCATCTGAATGCTACAAGAGGCTAAGAGCACAAGTGGAGGAGGAAAAACAAGGAAACCTTGCAAAGGAGGAGGAGGATGAAGTAGATGTATTCTTGATGGCATTTACATCCTCACCAACAAGCAATAGCAATTCAAGAGACAATTGGTGGATCGACAGTGGAGCTAGCTCTCACATGTCTTGTGAAAAGGACTTTTCCTCAACCTTACACTCTTTCAATGCTGCTAAAAAGTTTGTCTTTACTGCAAATGATGAAGAGTGTAGGATAGATGGTGTTGGCACCATCTCTTTGTGTCTAGAATCCTCAAAATGCATGGATCTAGAAAATGTCCTTTATGTACCATCAATCACCAAGAATATGCTTAGTGTTGGTTTACTCTTAGAAAGTGGTTTGGATGTCCACTTTAAGCATGGTGTTTATTTCATCTTGAAGAATGATGTTTGCATTGCAAAGGGATTTAAGCATGGAAGATTGTTTAAGTTGGAAGCTAGTGTTGCTTTTGAAAGAATGAGCTTGGCAAATGAGGAGATCACTCAAAAGGAGATCTTGGCAAAGTGTGATCTTGCTTGCATTGAGGAGGAGCATCAAAAGGAGGAAGATATTGAGGATCAGCCTCAAAGCATGAGAGTTCCAAGACAGTCCTCAATGACAATGGCCGAGTCATCAAATTGCATGCAAATTGTCCATTCAAGTGTGCATCTTGCAAGGGTGGTGAGTATTGGAGAGTCTACTATCTTTGAATATTTTTTGGAAAGTATTAGTAGACATGAGGTGACTTGTTTCTTACCTTTAAGATTCATGGTGTTTACTGCTTTGTATGACAAGACAATGAAATGGGATGCTTTGAAATCTACATTTGTTGTTGATAAAGCAATTTCATTGGATAACTATTTTTGTAATAGTTTGAATAGTGTCATAAAAGATGAAACATCAATTGTATTGGAAATCTTTGGGTCCACATGCTTTGAGCATGATCATTCCAATGTAAGGACCATGGATTATCCTATTTCAATGATAGGAATAATGGTAGTGTTTTGCTCTTCAAGTAGAGATTGTAGAATCTACTTGTTTTCAGCCAAAGAATTTGTCAATGGTGGAAATGTGATCTTTCAAGAGTGGAAGATTTGTAAACTTGAAGAAGCACGTTTGGATCAACACCTTATTCAATTCATTGATGGTTTGGAGTCAAGTCAAGTGGAGGAGCAAGCTCAAGACCCGAGGACTCCAAGAAGAACCTTGAGTATCAAGATGGAGCCATCTAGGCTCAATCATATGAATCAAGCAAGACAAGTTGTCTTTGGCAACATTATTTATGCACTTAATATTTTAATTGATGTATCTTCAAGTGCACAAAATGCCTTGGAATCCATGGCTTGGCATGATGTTTAGTTTTGAAGTGTGCTACATGTATATAGACACATTTATGGAACATCTTGTAAGGGATCCTCTAAGAGGTGGTGAAAGATCCTTCATGGACATCATTCTCTATTGGAGTCTCAAAAGTTCCTTCTTTGTAGCTGGATTTTTTAGACACTTCTAAAAGCTTTCATTGATCTATCAAGAGAGTTGTAAATAGATCGAGCTAAATTTGAGGAGTGTGAAGAATTGCCAAAAATTGGCAAATCTAGCTTGATCAAAAACCATGTAGAATAGTGTAAATTGTGTACACAAGTGGGTCCCACACATGTGAGGCCATGATGCCACATGGGAAACCCATACTTATGTAGGTTAGGTCAAGTCAAGAGAGTTGGTCATGTCTATTTGGTGGTCATCCCTACTTTATAGGACCTACACCTAAGTTTAAGGTGAAAATTTGACCAACTAGCTACCTACCAAGCATAACTCTAGGAAATAGACTAGGGTTTCATTTTAGGTCAAGGAGAGTGAGTTAACTTCCTTATTACATGCTGGAAATCCACCTAACTTCAAGAAGGAAGTCGAATTTGCTATGTATTCCCTCTCTCCATAGTGAGAAGATAGAAAATTTTTGGAGCTCATTGGCAATCTCAAGCTAGTTCACTATGTACATTGAGTTTTTGTGATCCAAATGAAACCAAATCAATTTCTACTTGTTTCTCAGGTTGAAGGCCGTACTAAAGCCTGTAGTACACATGTGTGGGCTCGGATTTCAATGTCTATCAATGCTTTTGATTGTTAATGCTTGTTTTTTGTCAAATTGCCAATCTAGATCAACTTTTTTGTGTCTAGTTTTTTGATAGATTGTTAAGCGAACATCCAATCACTCTTGTGGATCTTTTGTAGATCCATTTATGGTCCTCAAATACAGTACTTTCACAGGGCAATGTTACATTACTATTCCACAAAAGAAAAGATGCAATTTTGGTTAGTTGCATGATTTGCAACAATGCTATTTTGAAAAAGTGTTTAAGTCTACTATCTTCACCGCAAGGGAGGGGGGTGTATCTCGCGCCCGGTGGGAGGGTCTATTTTGGGCTAGGGGGTGCCATAGACCCCGAGCATTCAATGATCACCAACAAGCATCAATGAGCAACGTGGTACTTCATTAATGAGCATTTAATGAGCCACCGTGATCAATAATGGCTTACATGATCAAATGCTTTGCACTTAGCAAAGAAGGAGTTTTATCAATAAATATTTTCAAAAATGTGGCAAAATTCGAGCATAGGCCATTCTTATTTGGAATGTAAAGACTATGTGGAATGCAAAGGTTAGCAAGACTGAATGGTACTCCCACTAGTGTATCTGCTTGATTCATCTGATGAATTAGTGTCACAAGAAAGACCATTCTCTCATTCATTACAAGCAGTGTTCTTGACAACACTTCATTACATTTTGAAAGTTTTTGTATCCGAAGTCCTTATCTTTGCTAGTCGTGAAAGTATTAGCAATTACAAAGGGGTTTTGTTTTTGTGGATGCTAGAAGAGCCATTAACCTTTTAATCTTGTAGGGATGCATTCTGTCATTTCGTTTCAGTTATATAGTTTAAGTTTAGTTGTGGGCAAAGCCATGTAGTTATCCTTTTCAATGCTTTCATCATTTGCAGCTTGCTCACAGAGGATAGAGCTCCAACATTAATCACAACTCTGAAATCCTGATTCTTCTCAAGTTCCTGAGTAAATACTATGCACTTCATTGGCAAAACGTGGGCTCCAACAGAGGTTTCAACAAAGGTTCCAACATGGGATTCTCTAGAAACAAGAGGTGTGTTGCCTTTGTCTCCCATGAAATTCGTTCTGTTGCTAAATTATTTCCATAACTAGACAGATAGATAGATATACGTATATGTGAAATACCATGAATTTAATATTTTGTGCCTAAATACTTAAGTACCTATTGTAGCTATATGAAATTAATTTTTTTTAAAGATTGCTAGTAGTTGAATGCCTAACCTAATTGGAGGAATTGAACTCCTTATCAATTTACAGCTCTGTGGGGGATTTCCTCTGTTGGAGTGTTGATTTCCCAATATGCAAAAGTACTTGGAGGGGATACCGTATTACTCTTTGGGATGATCTAATCACTTTTTTTTTACACAATTGCAATATGACTTCAAATTAAGAATCATTCATAATGAAATATTGATAATAAGTTGACGATAGATGGTTTATATCTAACTATGATAGTCCATGACAATAATCAAATGCACTGGGAGTTGAATTCTATGTCCTTTGTGAGGTACATTCTTGTCATTTCATCCCACAATTGATAAGCTACTACAACTTCAAAAAATAACACATTGCTCTTTTCAAACAGTAAGTTGATTGTTGAAACCTACTACTTCGTGTTCTAGGGTCTTTAAGAAAGCAATGATATGCTACTTATAGATAGGATGGTACAATATGTGCCTTCATGTTGTCGCTCTTTGATATCATAGGTCATCCATTAGTTTCTGGCACTAGCCTAGTTGCTAAATCACATATGTACCTGAGAGTGAATGAATGTCGTCCTTGGTTGCTAAATCACATATGTACCTAAGAGTGAATGAATGCCTTATTACAGAATCAATAAAATTTAATACTTTGAGTGAGTCAACAAGTCTATCTCTATACAAATAATTGGTCTTTACAATTACTTTTCTCCAACATTTGAAATCACCATAACATTTGGCATATAAAATTTCTCATACAATAAACCTTTCCCACACATCATATTACAATTCATTAATTATTTATTCCATTTTATATGAACAATATAATGCATCTCCATGTTTGGATGCAACACCCACCAACTGGGACCCCTCGATAACAAAACTCCAATCATTTCACTCATACTATCATATTAAGTAATGAATGTGGTCTCCACAATAGATTCCTTTTAGAGCCTTTACTCCCTGTCCCGATTATTTACAGTTTTCATAGACACATGTATGTTTTGTAATTATTGTAATTACTGAAATGGCTAAGTCACCAGCCTGTGGTGACCTTTGTAAATAAATTGTAATTAGTTGGCATTGGACCTCATAGAGTCGTGCTTAGTTTTGGCATGGGGTACTGGGTCATTTATTAGGAGTGGTTGGACTGACCTCCTAAAAAGTAGAAGTTGACAAGTCAGCGGGACACGTGTCGTATGCTCACTCGGACACTTGGTCCAGTGAATGAGTGACACATGTTAGGGTTGACGGGTCAAACATGACATATGTCACATGCTCACTGGGACACTTGGTCCGGTGTATGAGTGACATGTGTCAACCTACTCACTTGCCTATGTGTTAGGGTACTGCCAAGTGGCAAGTGTCGACTCTGCATGGAATTGGCCATGTGTCGACGTTAGGAAAGGTCAGGGTTAAGGGGTGCTTGAGGATTGTGCATAAGTGAGCCTAGAGAGAGGCATTCCTCATCATAATCTATGCAGCAAAGGTTGGAAGGAGACAAGGTAGCCATATCCACCATGTTTCATGTGCTCTGATGTCTGTACATGCAGGAAAATTGACAAGGATCGACATTACTAATTGCTACACAATGGATAAGCTAGGTTTTAAGTGAAGTTTCAGATTTGGAGTCTGACATTTGGTATCAGAGCATAGGTTTACGTTCAGAAGAGGGTTGCAAAAATCAGAATCAGATTTCAGCGTTGCAAAGCAGATTTTGATTTCAGACCAACTACGAATCAAAATCACATTTTGCTTATGAAGCAGGATTAGATTTTAGATTTCGGATCAAATTTTGATTTCAGAATCAGGATCAGATTTCAGAACTCAGAATAAGGATTAGATTTCGATTTCAGAATCGGAATCAGATTTCAGAACTCAGAATTCGAAAGTGGGATCAGAATCAGGTTGTTGTTGCGGATTGAAATCAGTTTACAGTTGCAAAACCAAATCGAAAACCCTTTTTTGCTGAAAAATTTGACCTCTAAGCAGGTGGACAGGTTTGCAACACTGTAAACATGGATCTGTTGGAGGGTTCTAGCACTGAGATACTGAGAATTGAAGAAGTGGCAGCTAAGGTGGATGCTATGGAGGCCATATTTCAACAAATCCTTGAACAGTTGAAGACATCAAGATCCTCATAGGAATCGAAAGCGGTATGATTGTTTAAGTGTTTCATTTTGTGGGGGGGATTGCATGGAAGTCTCAAAACCTTTTGTCGTAAAAAAACAGACTTGTAGCCTCCAAGGAGCAGTGTAGATAGCTCTATTGTTGAAACACGATAATAAGGTTGAGGCAGTTTTTTGGCTCTTGGCGTAACCAAAGGCTCAAAAGGATTAAAGTCAATTTGTGCAAAGGCAAGTTTCAAGTGACTTGTAAGGAGAAGGAGCAGGGGCTTTCGAGGACAAAGGATTGTATGGGCGGTCTAATGTCCAAAGAGGTCAGTGTCCTTCAATGAAACAAGTAGCTGTAGCTTCTAGGGACAACGATTGTATGGGCAATCCGATGTAAGGGGCCAGAGATCTTTGTTGCTAATGCCACAAGACCAAGAGTGTTCCAAATGAGAAAGTTTTGCTTTGGTTACTTGGTAGGATGCATGTGGAAAGGAATGTCCATGGAATCCAATGCGGACTTCATGCAATTTGCTAGTGAAGCAGGCACAAGCACCTATGGCTATTGAAGAGCTAGAGCAGGACGAACTCTAGGGAAGTACTCTTCATCTCGTGAAAGTGTCAATGATCAGGTAAGGTTGATGTTATTTCTTTTGCCACAACTATTTAAAATGTTGCAACACATGTATCAATTTTGAGGTACTTCTTGATTGTTATGACTGGATGGTTGTGTGGAATGGTCCTTTCATAACGTACTTGACTTTGATTGAAAGGTTGACCGTCAGCATGCAACCATCCCTGTACTAGTACATAGTCATGTGGGCTGATGGAAAGGGTACAGTTGGGGGAGGTTTCAGGGTTGTGGATATGCCATTAACCATTCAAAGTCAGGTTAAGAAGTTGGATATAAAGATAATGTGTTTGGCATGTTTTGATGTGGTATTTGGGATATGTTGCCACGTAGTACAAAAACTCTACATCGCTTAGGATACTCATGTGTGTGAGTTCCAACATGATGGTAGAGATCCATTCACTTTGAGGTGAGCTCGATGTGCCTCCAGGACCTTTGATCATGGTAGCTTAGTATGTGGGGGTTTGTTGTAAGTATATGTGTTTTTGTTATTGTTTGACATGTTTATTGTTGGTTCCAAAAGTAACATACGGCAAGAACAAGTTGACTTACCTAGGAACCTAGACCAATAGACGGGTCATGGCATATGTGTGTGGGCTTATCGACGCTTGAACTCCCCAGGGGCAAAGGATGGTATGGGACGCCCAATGTTCAAGGAGTTTGTCAAGCATCGATATCTATTCCGCATATTGATGATTTATTATACGGTGCTGCTATTTTAGCAATATTGTTTAAAAAATGGAAATTATTAACTCTAAGTTCGTGAAGTGCATGTGCATAAGGCTGTCTTCAGAACTTGTTTTAGTCACTGTAACTTTTTGGTTTGATTAATGCCCCAACAACATGTATGATGTTGATGAACAATGTACTCAGACCGTTTATGGATGACGTTTTGGTTTACAGTTGTGGTGACATGTTGCACATAACTCACCTTAGAACTGTTTTGTCAACTCTGAGGGATAAAATTCTTGTTTGCTAATGATAATGAAAGATAGCGTATTTGGGTGTTCTTGTGTTAGTTGAAGGCATAAGACCGAATCCAAGAAAAGTTGTTCTCCTTTCGTGGCCTGTACCTACAGACTTGATGGTATTGAGAGGCTCTCTTGGATTGTTTGGTTTTGTTGCAAGGTGTGAAGGGTTGTTCACACATGGCTGCACCTTTGACCGATATGCTACAGAATAATAAGTGGAAGAAAGTTCAGTAGTGAAGTTTCAATGCTTTGAAACAAGTTGTGGCTAACTTTGTCACATTAAAGATAGTAGACCCTCATAAACCATTTGTCATAATAACGGATACAAGTGATGTCATCATTGGGACAATTCTGATGCAAGAGGGTAGGCCAGTGGCCTATAAGTGAGCCTACAGAGAGGCATTCATCATCATAATCTATGCAGCAAAAGTTGGGAGGAGACAAGGCAGCCAACTCCACCATGTTTCATGTGCTCTGATGTTTGTACATGCAGGGAAATCGACAGGGATCAACATTGCTACGCAAGGGATAAGCTGGGTTTTAAGTGAAGTTTTAGATTTGGAGTCTGACAGATTCCATAATAAAATTGTAATGCAAACTATGATCTGTCAAATGATAAGCAGTTGTCAAAACTCAAGAGATGTTCCTACTCTTTTTAGTCCCTAAAAACAGCTGGACAAACAAATATCCCCAAGGCGGTTGGGGGTTACCAACTTTTGTACAGACTGGCATAAATAGCCTTAAAAGGCTTGTAAGATTTTTTCTCTTTTGAAAATCTCTATATTAGCTGAATCAGGCTATGTAAGTGTTAATTTTTGAATTTCTCTTTCAATCAGAGCTATTTATAGCCAACGTTATCACGCTCAGCAAGCTAAAGTTATTACTTCAAGTCATTGTACTCACTGTTGATATTAATCAAAGTGCAATTTTTTTCTCATTACTGCGTCGCTCATTTGCGCAAACTATATGAATTCTTCTACTTGAATATTTCTGCTGCTAATTGTTGCATTTCCGTTCCTACATGCCTACCCTCTAAGCAACCAAGCCTCTGTTGTGCTCACGACCACCGTTTTACGACATGGTATCAGAGTAGGCATTTCAGTAATTTGTATTTTTACTGTGGATTATCAGTCTTGTTTCTATCAAGACATCTTTCTAGCAAACACACAACCAATAGTATTCTGATAGTCGTTGTTTTTATCAATGATCTCGTTAAACCAAAATGGATCCATCATCTAATTCATCTCTTATTGACAAACTCGATGGAGACAACTACCATCTCTGGAAGTTCAAGATGAAGGTTATACTTCTAGCTAAAAAACTGTGGGACATTGTTGATGGCACAAAACTCAAACCAAAAGGTGATGCAGCCATCATCACCAAGTGGAGACTGAGAGATGGCAAAGCATTTGCCATGATCACCCTCAATATCAAGGATACTTAGATCAGCCACATGCGTGCTGCTCAGACTGTTAAGAATGCATGGGACATCCTAGCAACTCTCTACGATATTAGAGACGTTACATCCAAGCTCCATCTGAGGAAAAAAATTTTCAACCTCAAAATGTCTGAAGCAGATATTGTTTCTAGCCACCTCAACACTTTAAAAAATCTTATAGAGCAGATGACTGCAATAGGCTCAGTCATAGAAGATTCTGATGCACTCATGACTCTATTATCGAGTCTACCTGAAGCCTATGAAAATTGGGTAATGGCAATTTCTACCGAGGAGCACCTCACTCTATCAAGAGTAATCTCACTGCCCTTACAAGAGGATATCAGAAGATCAGCATCCTCCTCAGGCTTTGGATCGAATCTTCAAGATTTGTATTCAAAAAATCAGAAGTTTAGATCCAAGAGATCTACAAAGTTAGGCTCTACTGACAAAAAGAGCAACATGCAGTTGGACCATATTTTGGTTCAAGATCAAATTCAAGCTCTTCATCATTCCAACCTATGCAGAAACTTTTATGTAGCTACTATAAGAGGACTAGTTACGAAATCAAGGACTGCCAAACTTTGAAGTACAACAACAAAAAGAAGAGGCAGTTTCAACAACAAGCACATAGTGCTATAGCTAGTCACTCAAATCAGCAACAAGAAGAAGAAGATGATGAAGCAGCATTCATGACCAAAGTCAGAGAACAACAGGATATCGATTCCTGGTATCTAGACTCCAGAGCAACTCAACACATGACTCACCATCGTGACTAGTTCAAAGACTACAAGTCGTTCACCCACTCTCGAGTTGTGCAACTTGGAGACAACTCATCACATACAATCGAAGGTGAAGGAACAGTCAGGGTTGAATTCAAAAGGGGTGAAGTCAAATCGTTGTCCAACGTTCTCCACATTCCAAATTTGACCAAGAATTTGCTCTCAATTAGCAGAATCACCGATTCAGGTCAGAGGGTCAAATTCGATACAGAAGGCTGCACAATCCTTGACAAATCCCAGAAGGTTCTAGCCTATGGAAGAAGAAGCGGCTATCTTTACAAACTTAGCCATGGCTATTCTTCTAACAGTCAAGCTCTTCACACAACCACTTCTCAATCAACTAATATGTTATGGCATTTTAGACTTGGCCATCTTAACAACAACAGTATTTAGCAAATGTCAGCTCAGAATCTAGTACAACACCTACCTTCAGTCAGCAAGCCAACTTCTCCATGCGAAAGTTGTATTATCAGCAAGCATGCTAGAAGTCCCTTCAGTTCAGACTCTATTTATACATCCAAGGGCTTGCTTGACCTTGTACACAGTGACATTTGAGGCCCGATGTAGACTGCTTCCATAGGGGGAGATCTCCATTTCCTAACCTTCATCGACGACTTCTCTTGAAGGACGGCAACCTACTATATGAAGAACAAATATGAAGCATTCAAGTCCTTCAAGCAGTTCAGGGCGTCTGCAAAAAACCAAACCCATAGGAAGATCAAGACTCTACACATAGATGGAGGGGGAGAGTACATCTCCACAGAATTCAAAGAGTTCTACAAGGCCAATGGGATACTTTAACAATACACAACCAGCTACTCACCTCAAACCAATGGTATAACTGAACGGAAGAACCGAACACTCATCGAAAGTGCCAAGGACCATGCCTCTCTTCCAAAGAAGTTCTGGGCAGAAGCTGTTACTATAGCTACCTACTTACAGAATTGATCCATCACTAGAGCCCTGAATGGCAAGACACCTTATGAGGTGTGGACAGAATCAAAGCCATCACTCAAACATATTTGAGTGTTCGGATGCATCGCTTTCGCTCAGATTCCTAAGGATCTAAGAAGAAAGCTAGATGACAAAAGCATAAAAACGATTTTCATCGAAATAAGGCATACGAGCTCTACAATTTGGATACCGAGAAGGCATTCACTAGTAGAGATGTCATTTTCATGGAAGACCAGTTCCTCAACCACAAAGGAAAAGCTGCTGGTAATTCCGACTCATAGATCAAACAAGCAATCAATTTTGATCTAGAGATTCAACTACAAAATCTCGAAGCTGACTCAGAAGATAAGTCAGAACCTCAACGAGTCAACTCACATCAGAGGACCGAAGTTCAACCCAGAAGGTCGAATAGTTCCAGACAGCCTCCATCCATATTTATGGATGATCCAGCCTATTATTTCGTGCAGGAACCAAACACAGTTGTTGAGGCGATGTCTACTCCTGATGCTGACCAATGGAAAGTAGCAATGGACACCGAATTTGATTCTCTTATGGAGAATCAAACATGGACACTCACTAAGCTACCAAATGATCGGAAACCAATTCCATGCAGATAATTATTCAAGGAAAAGTATGACATTGAAGGAAGGCTTAATCATTACAAGGCCAAGCTAGTCACCAAAGGCTTTTCCCAGGTTCTAGATCTGGATTATTCAGAAACCTTCATCCCAGTCATCAAACATGTTTCGATACATCTACTCCTCTCGTTTGTAGTTGCAACAGATCTTGAAGTTTATCAGATGGATGTCCAGGCCCATCTCAACAATGTGCTGGAAAAGTATGGAATGGCCAACTGCAAACCCAGTCTCTTTCCACTCGACCCTAGACTAAAGCTATCAAAGGAACAGTCTCTTCAAACTGAGGCAGAAAAGGAGGAGATGAAGCGCTACCCGTTTCAATCCATCATCAGCTCACTGATGTATGCAATGATCTATACGCGACTAGACCATGCATATTTGATCATTACACTCAGCTAGTTCTTGTCAAATCTAGACATAGCTCATTGGAAAGCGCTAACGATTTTCTAATGTAGAGCCTATAAATGTGGAGGCTACAGAGAAGGAAAAATATTTCAAAGAGGGTCTACAACAAGCACATTCAGTATTGTGAAAGGAGACAGATGTAAATGACACACTTTGGGAAATACGTAAAACCAAACCAGGAAGCAAAGTCAAGTGCATGGGATCCAACAGGAAAGTGCCAAAAGCAAATAAAAAATACTTCAAAGGGCACTCCAGCCCCTTGCTTTATGGGAATGCATGAATGGAGTGGTGGTACAACAAAAAAGTTCATGTGGTTTTGTAATGATAGTGTGGATCACACATGGAGACCATGCTCATCAATTGTTTGTGGACAACCTGAACTACCTTCCATATGGCCAGTACAAAAAGGAAGTGATATCATTGGCCCAGAAAGGTGTCACATCTATATAAAATAGACATGCGTCCGATAACTCATCATGCCAAATAGGGACATTTCTAGAATCACCCTGATCTTTTCAGGATCAGTGGCTATACCATTTTGAGAGATGATATGGCCCAGTACCACACCATGGGTAACCCAGATTTGGCACTTTTTGGGATCAATGAAATTCCAAACCTTCAACAACGAAAAAACACTTGTTCAAGGGCATTGAGATGCTTACCTTCAAATGAATGTACACCAAGATCAATTGAGATAAATCTCTAGATTTTTGTGTAAAAGATCTTTGAAAGTGCGTTGCAACACCCTTTCGAATGTGGATGGGAAATTGCACAGACCGAATGACATAACAATTTACGTGAATGTGCCAAACTCTATAACAAACACCGTTTTGTACCGATCTCCAGGAGCGATCTGGACTAAGAAATAGCCACTAAAACCATCCATAAAGCTAAAAGCTTCTGCTCCCATATCCTCGAGGATTTGTGTGGTGAGAGGTAACGAGAAGGGATATTTCTTTGTTTCGTCATTGAGTTTCTTCAAATCCACGCGGATACGAAGTTTACCATTTTTCATGGGCACCACCACAATTGGTGATACCCAACTTGTATGCTCGATTTCATAAATGAAACTAGCATCGAGAAGCTTTTGAATATCTTCTCAGATCTTCTCTCGGAAGATAGGGTTGGTGCGATAAGCTTTTGCTCTCATAGGTATTGCACCATCATGTAATGGAATTGTGTGCACTTGCTACTGGGAGCTTTGCAATGTGGCATTTCGCAGAGGCTTGGAAAATTTCATGGCCATGTAGACGGGAATAGTAATCTATGCTTGTAAAAGATCGAAAAGAACCTCTATTCCTTGTGGTGGTTGCGTAGGTAACTGGGCAGATGGCAAAGTGGAAATTTTCTCTTCAGCTCTAACGAACTCATCTCGAGATTCATTGTATTGCCTTTGGGCTTCTACAAGGTTAGGGTATGACTATGGAATTTGATGGAGTATCTTTATGCATCCTCTTGCATTATCATTTTTCCAGTCGCTCATTTTCTTATAGCAGCTGATAGATCTTGTGTTGTTCTAATATTACAATTACAATATCAACAACAATTGTTTAATTGACTAATTAGGACAATTGTTATTGGAGCATAAACACGTAGACAGACTATACTTGGAATCTTATATAAATCTGTAGAGTGCCGCATTTTTCTCATTTTTGGGATAATTGTCGCATATCTAAAAGTGAGTGAAATGGAGTTAAACCTTCAGTGAACACCTTGTCGCCTTTTTTGCAACCTTTAGTGCTCAGAATAGCTCAAAAGTGAAGTGGAAGTCTTTGTCGGATTTTTTGCCTATTCTGACATTCAGTTAAAAAATGCAACTATTGAAAAATAGTTCATTTTCTGCAAACATCTTTGAGAGAGTAGTTTTGAGAGAATGAAGGAGGGCTATTGGGATGAGGAGGAGTTAGATTAAATTTCAACACTCCCCCTTAAGCTTACTACCACAAATCTGAACTGTAATTGAGATTTATCATATCTACTAAGGTAGAATGTTGTCTCTAGACAATGGCTTTGTCAAAATATCAACCAACATACTATTTGTGTAATAGTAACTTAGTACAACATCTTCATTTTGAACTTTCTCTCTAAGAAAATGGAACTGCCCAGCATGAGTACGTGGGTTCAGAGATAGAGCTAAGCAGCTCTAATTGTTGCACTGGAGTATTGTTGGACCGATCTGTGGGAATTGTAGATCCTAAAGCAACCTTTTAAGCTAGATTATCTCCTTTACTATTGATGTAGCTATAACGCATATGGATTTTGTGGAGGACAAATATAACTTGATGTGGATTTTTGGGTATCCAGGTCTCCTGTCCAAACTGAATTTGAATAAGTAATTAGCAAAATTGCAGCTTCTGTATTAACATTATAGCTCAAAGCATAGTGCTTCATAGCTTGAATGTACTTTAATACTCTTTGTAGAGCCTTCCAATGTTGTAAGCTTAGATTGGACATGTATTGAGAAAGTGTGCTTACCGCATATGCTAGATCAGGTCATGTGCAGATCAAAGAATATATCATAGATCCTATGATAGACTGATACCTGCACATGTCTTGCTGATCTACTTGAGTTTTGAGGCACATGTCTTTGGATAGCTTCGATTCTGGATCCATAGCTGTGTCTATGGGCTTGCAGTCCACCATGTCATATCTGTGTAGTACATTGATTAAATAGGACTTTTGGCTTATAGTGATCCTTCTGCTTGCATGATCTCTATTGTATCGAGTAGGTAATGGACTAGGCCTAAATTAGTCATCTCAAATTCTGATGAAAGCAAAGATTTAGCTCGATGCATTAACTGATTTGAATTGCTAATGATTAAAAAATCATCAACGTACAATGCTATAATAACATAACTTGACCCTTTACGCTTGAGATACACATTAGAGTCTGCGGAGCAAGAAGTGAAATTATGCTGCAACAAGAAGTGGTTCAATCTTTCATACCAAGCCTGAGGAGCTTGCTTGAGGCCATATAGTGTCTTTTGCATTTTACATACCAAATGCTCTTGGACTTGAAGGACGTAACCTTCTGGTTGATAAATGAATATGTCTTCTTGTATATATCCGTGAATGAATGTCGTCTAGATGTCCACTTGGTGAATGTGCAGATCCTCTACAACAACTATAGCCAACAAGGTGCGAATAAACTGATGTTTACCACTCTGGACTGAAGGTGTCAATGTAATCTACTCCATATACTTTCTCAAATCCTTTGAACACTAAGCAAGCTTTCCACTTGGATATTGATCCATCTAGCTTAAGCTTTAGCTTGAAGATACATTTAGAGTCGATAGGTTTTATATCTGTAGGAGGATAAACAAGACTCCAGGTCTTGTTCTTCATCAAGAAACTATACTCAGCATCTATTGTAGCCTTTCAGTTGTCTACATATGACGATGACAGTGCTTCTGCAACAGTGGCAGGTTCATCATGGTTGATGAACATCTGAGGGATGAAACGATCAGGTTGTTGTCATCGACGTGTAGATCTTTAGACTGCAGGTGCTTGACTTGATGTTTCTCATGGGTGAATGAATGCATCTTGTGGTTGACAGTCATGGGTCTAAGCCCGTCGATGTAAATGGAACTGTTGGGACAAACTCCTGCATTTGCTGCTTCTACTTGAAATCATGAAACTTGTCTTCAAGGAAGACAACATCACGGTTGACTAAGATCTGACTTGTGTCAACATCATAGATACGATATGCCTTATGTGATGTTGAATAGTCGATAAAGATGTTTCTCATGGGTGAATGAATGCATCTTGTGGTTGACAGTCATGGGTCTAAGCCCATCGATGGTAAATGGAACTGTTGGGACAATTATTCCAACATGAAGGTAGTCGACTCCAAGACACCATTTGAAGCCTACTACGACTACAAACCAAATCTGAAACATTTATGTATATTTGATGTCTCTGCTATGCTCAAATTTCATCTGATCTGAGAAAGACGTTAGACCCAATAAGATGTAAGTATATCTTTATCGGCTATTCAACATCACACAAGGCATATCGTATCTATGATGTTGACACAAGTCAGATCAAAATCAACCGTGATGTTGTCTTCCTTGAAGACAAGTTTCATGATTTCAAGTAGAAGCAGCAAATGCAGGAGTGCTTCGCTCTCCTGGCTTGTCCTCTCAGAAATTTTGTTCTAGGTTTTTCCCTAGTTAATAATTTTCACAGATAGTCTGATTAGTTGTAGAAACAACATTGATATTCATATCCTTGGCCAATTTGTCATGATGCATGTACAAGATTGAACGCATGTTTAAATGACCTAGTCTTTGATGCTAAACATGAGCATCAGAGTTACTCACAAAAAGTGCATAATCATGACTCAGGATGTACAAATATCCTTCTCTGTGTGCAGAGAGGATTTCATTAAAATTTCTATAAAAAATAGTACATCGACTAGTAGTAAACAAAGCTCTATAGCCTTTATTAGTGAACTTGCTAATAGACAATAAGTTCTTTGTTAAATTGGGTACGTAAAGTACACCATCTAACTGCCTAGTGATGTCGTCATGGAACTAAAGTTGGACAGTGCCTTGGCCTTCGACTTTGTGGGAGCTTGAGTCACCAAAGAAAATGTACTTTGAGTCCATTGCTGTGAGAGTAGAGAAAAGGTTCTTACATGATGTCATGTTCTATGAAACACCTAAATCAAGATACCATTGGCAGACATCTCTACTTGAATGTTCTTGTACCATCAGTGTCTTATCGTCCTCTTGGGAATTTTTGACAGAGTCTGAAGCTCCTTCTTGGTGCTGCTGCATCTTCTTCCTCGTTTCATTGTGTTTGAGGATGAGATAATCCTTTATGGCATGATTGGATCTTTTGCAATACTTGCAAAAGAGTTTGATCTTTGGTGGTTGTTGTTGACAACTGTGTTGTTGTGATTATTGTATTGAATTTGGCTGCTCTGCCTTCGTCTTCTTGTCCTTGAAGTTCTTCTTCTTGGACTGTTGCTTATTAGAGTACAATGCCATTGACTTGGTACTCGTTGTGGATAAGCTCTTTCTTCTGACGTCTTCTTGCAATAGACTTGCTCTTAGCTTCTGGAGAGATAGCACATGAATATTGCTCAAACGTAATACTAGGTTGTCATAGGAGGATGGAAGATTGGCGAGAAGAGACATTGTTGAGTCTTCTTCTGAAATTATAAGGGAACCTATGGCAGCAAGTTGATTCAGCAACTATTTGAATTTGTTCAGGTGATCTCTGATTGAGGTGCCTTCGCTCATCTTGGGAGGACCTTCTTCCTCAAAAAGAGACGAGTCGATACATCTGAAGTCTCGTAGATATTTGTAAAAATATCCCACGCTTCATTGGAGGTGGAGTTGTTTGATACATGAGCAATCTGAGTGTCCTTCAGATTTAAGCATACAATCGCAAGTGCTTTGCCATCCTTTGCTTCTCAAGCTGGAAGTAATTCTGGCTCTGCTGGTTTGACAACAGAACCATTGACATATCCCCATAGCACCTTCTTGATTAAGATCATCCTCATTTTGAACTTCCACATGTGAAAATCATCTCCGCTGAACTTGTTGATCAAACTGATCTCTTAGGTTGAACCTTCCATTGTAATCGAATATCAGAAATTGAACACAAACAGAATATGAACTAGCTTTGAAAAACAAGAACATATAAGTTCCTTTGTATGTCCTAGACTCTAGTAATCCAAAAAGACCCGATATACCATCTGATGTTCGGGATGGATCTGATAAATTATCTGCTCTGATATCACTCTGTGGGAAAATTTCTTAAATGAAGTCCCAACCAACATGAGAAAGACAATGAGTACTATTGAAGAAGAGTGATAATTGTGTTAAGGAGGATCGTGGATTACTTGAAGAATGGAGATTATAGAACTATTTAGTTTGCGTTGAATAGGATTATCAATGTAGGAGTCTTAGACTACCATGAAGAGAGATTGCAGAAACAATTTATGTGAAAGATTTCAGATCCTTAAGATCCAATCTACTTGAATGATCTTTGGTTAGAAAGAGAAATACACTACCAATTTCACCAATGTAGAAAAATCAGCATCTACACACAATTTGAGATGCAAACACTAATAGAGCTTGATCAAACTTGAATGAAATGATTATGTACTGTTGCTGTCCGTACAAAACCAGCAAGCTACTGTATTTCACACGTGTGGATCCAAAAATAGCAAATATAGATCATTCTACACATAGAATTGCAAGCAATCACCAAGATAGTGCACCAATAAATAGTAGAACCCAAGAGAACCATGTATAAGCATGAAATGAGATAGAGAAGAGAGAAGATGACTCTCTCCACGAGTTACATCCTTTTATAGCAGGTCCAAACCCTATTTGGCCACTTGGCTTTCCCACCAAAATGTTAACCCTACCAATTTTGGGTCTAGATTCAATGTACCCAACTTATTCAAATTGAATCTACTCAAACTCGCATTCTATCTATCCCACACTTTCAAAAAAGTGTTTATTCAAATGAAATTTAGACTAATGAACTTTGAAAAGTCAACCTCTAAGTCTAAAACAAGTTTTGGCCTCAATATGCCAAATATGGAAATATTGCAAAATGTGATGAAACTAGTTGAATCTTTCACAATTTACGTGTCTGTGACAACCATGCAATTCTCTGATACTGATATTCTGATACAAAAAAATGTAAGTACAATTAGGCATCAAAGACAACCATACATTTCTCTGTTATGATATTATTTCAAGGGAAGACTGAGAGTTAATGAACATTCAACAAGAATGCAAAGAGATGGAATAATAGCGATTCTGTATATTAAAGTTGTAGTAACAACATTCAGATTCACAATACAATTGTGTTGACAAGTGTGTGATCCTACTTATAGAAAACAAAACAATAGCTATCGCTCTGAATATTTTATCTCTCTCTCTATAATCACCAACTCTGAGGAGTCAGCTGCTGTGAAGACCTATTTTGGTCATTTGATCTCTGATGGAGTATCTTCATGCATTTTCTTGCATTATCCTTTCTCCAGTCACTCATTTTCAAATAGCAGCTGGTAGACCTTGTGTTATTCTAATTTTACAATTACAAGATCATTTTAACTGACTAATTAGGACAGTCGTTATTGGAGCATGAAGACGCAGACAGTCCTTGGAATCTTGTATAAATCTGTAGAGTTCGCATTTTTTGCATTTTTTGGGAGAATTGTCGCATATCTAATAGTGCAAGAAATGGACCTAAACCTTTAGTGAACACTTTGTCACCTTTTTCACAATACCTTTAGTGCTCAGAAAAGCTCGAAAGTGAAGCGGAAGTCTTTGTTGGGTTTTTCGCCTGTTGCGACATTCAGTCCAAAAATGCAGACTATTGAAAAACAGCTCATTTTTTGTGGACATCTTTGAGAGAGTAGTTTTGAAAGAAGGAAGGAGGGTTGTTGGGATGAGTAGGAGTTAGATTAATATGTCTTCTTGTATATATCCGTGAAGGAACGCCGTCTGGACGTTCATCTGGTGAATGTCCAGATCCTCTACAACAATTATAGCCAACAAGGTGAGAATAGACTGATGTTTTACCACTGGACTGAAGGTGTCAATGTAATCTATTCCATATACTTGCTCAAATCCTTTGAACACTAAGCAAGCTTTCCATTTGGATATTGATCCATCTGGCTTAAGCTTTAGCTTGAAGATCCATTTAGAGTTGATAGGTTTTATACCTGTAGGAGGATAACAAGACTCCAGGTCTTGTTCTTCATCAAGGAACTGTACTCAGCATCCATTGCAGCCTTCTAGTTGTCTGCATCCGATGATGACAGTTTTTCTACAACAATGGCAAGTTCATCATGATTGATGAATGCCTAAGGCATGAAACGATCAGGTTGTTGTCGTTGACTTGTAGATCTTCAGACTGCAGGTGCTTGAGTTGATGTTTCTCGTGGGTGAATGACTACATCTTGTGGTTGACAGTCATGGGTCTAAGCCCATCGATGGTAAATGGAATTGTTGGGACAAACTCCTGCATTTGTTGCTTCTACTTGAAATCATGAAACTTGTCTTCAAGGAAGACAACATCACGGATGACTGAGATCTGACTTGTGTCAACATCATAGATACGATATGCCTTGTGTGATGCTGAATAGCCGATAAAGATATACTTACATCTTACTGGGTCTAACTTCTATCTCAGATCAGATGAAATTTGAGCATAGCAGAGACATCTGAATATACGTAAATGTTTCAAACTTGTTTTGTAGGCATAGTAGGCTTCAAAGGGTGTCTTGGAGTCAACTACCTTTGTGTTGGAATAATTTTGCAGATAGCAGGTTGTAGAGATTGCTTCAGCCCAAAAGTTCTGGGGTAATTGAGCATTTACAGTCATGGATCGTGCAGCTTCCAACAACGTACAATTCTTTTGCTCAACTACGCCATTCTGTTGTGGAGTGTAGTTGGCTGTGAACTAATGGTGCACGCCGCATGATGATAGATAGTCCGCCATTTCATTTGATAAGTACTCTCCCCCTGAATCAGACCGAATGGTCTTGATTCTTTGACCAGTTTGGTTCTCAGTGAATTGGTTGAACTCCTTGAAGCAATTGAATGCTTCTGACTTGTTCTTTATGAATATAATTCTAGTGAACCGGAAGTAGTACGAGCTAGATTAAATTCCAACAGTATAGGTGGTTGTGATATTCACAACTCTTGAATTATCCACACATGTGAAATATAGTAACTTGTTGTTTTGTACGGACAACAACATTAGTTTATGTTTTGATTGATGTTTGATCAAGATCTATTAGAGTTTGCATCTCATTCATAGTGTAGATGTTGGTTTTTTTACATTGGCAAGATTGGTGATTTGCTTGTCTTTTTAACCAAAGATCAAAGGGATATTTTGGATCTTAATGATCTAAAATTCTTCACATGAACTACCTCATGGAATAACTATCGTTTGGATAGCCAATAACATGTCTTTTGACCATCATATAGGTTCAGTCTAAAAGAGGAAGATGAGATGATACACATTAGACTTAGTAAATCACAATGGGGGCTCTAGTTCTTCTTAAGGATAAGAAGGATGGTAGTTTTGGGATGCGTGTGGATTACAAAGGCGTGATTAAATTTATTATTAAAAACTAGTATTCATTATCCGTAATGAATGATTTGGTGGATACATTGTGTGGAGCTAAATACTTCACCAAGATAGATCTTTGTACTGAATATTATTAGATCTATATCCATGTTGATGATATTTAAAAGACTGGCTTTAGAACTCGATTTGATCATCTATTTGGATTGACTAATTCAACTAATGCCACTTTTCAACAGATGATGAATGTTTCATTTAGTCCATATGTAGAAAATATTGTTGTGATATTTTAAATGATATTCTTGACAATAATAAGGTATTGAAAAAATATTTCAAGCATCTCTGCATTGTCTTGAGTATTTTGAGGCAAGAGATGCTTTATGCAAAAGAGAATGTTTATGAAACACGAACTCCTTTATTTAGGTCATCGGATTTTATGTTGTGGAGTCTCAAAATAGTTCATCACTTGAACTCATTCTTAGGTTTTATAGTATTTCCCTTAGAGATAATGCGATGATCATAGTTCCTCTATAATTTGCTAAGAGAAAAGATCAACAAGATAGGAAGGCCTAGTAGCTCTCTGGTTGAATGGAGTAAATTTTTGGATGAGAAATTCTGAGCTTTGAAAAAATCTCATAGTTTTAGCTCTAGTTTTGCAGCTTGCTAATTTTGATAGTTCTTATGAAATGAAAATTGATGCTAGTAATTTTGCAATAGGAGCAATATTGCTATAAAATGGCAAGCCTGTGGCATTTGAATCTAAAAATTAAATGATGCAAAGCAAAATATTCTACTTGTGAAAAAGAACTTATTGATATGATTCATGCATTGAAAACTTGGACATATTATCTTTATGAAAACCAATTCATCATGGACATTGATCAAGTTCAACCTCTAAGGCATTTTTGTAATCAAAATGATTTGAGGCGGAAGAAGGCTCGTGTGGACTGAGTTGAAGCAAGAATTTGAATTAGAAGTTTGTTGTATTAAAGGAGCTAAAAATCAAGTTGCAGATGCTCTAAGCCATATTTGTGTGAAGTTAGTAATGTTTCCTTCACAAATATCTCTATGGACTTCTTTCTTTTAAGGGTCTTGGTGAGAAAGATAACAAATGATGTTGACTTCCATAACTAGGATACTTTGATTTCAAATCTTGATCTTTTGTATAAGATTAAGTCTCGAAGGTTATACCTAGAGGTGCTTGAGGGTATGGTCTTAAATAGGCTTAAAGCCCTCTGATCAGAACCGTTACTTGGCGTTAGCATTAATAGGGCTATCAGGACTTTTATTAGCATAATGCCAATGCTCGTGCAAGCTAACAAAGGCAATATGAACATAACTTTGTGCCCTAGCTGGCTCCAACAAAACCCTGGGGTGTTATCGAAAATAAGGTTTACCAACAAAATTTAGCATTTGAAGTATTATCGCTAACACTTGCAAGATTTTGAGCTCAAAACGTTTTAAAAAAGCACCAACATTCAAAAAGCTACACGATATCTATGAAGGCTTTTTTTAGCATTGTCTTGCTTGAAGAGGCAGGCCAACAAAAAGAGCATAAATGTTGGTGCTTATCATTTTAGAATAGTGCTCGTAAAAAATCAACAAATACAAACAAGAAGAATTGTTGAGATTCACTTTTTCCCACTTCAATTTTAGATTTATAAGTTTTTGAATGGTCCAAAATTAGTTAGTTTTAAGTATAAATTCAAGTTTTAAGATTTGATTCTAGCCTTTTATGAATTTTATAAAAATCTTGTGCGTATTTTATAAGGTTGGTATGGAAGTTTTTTGTATGGGGGGGGGGGGGGGTTGCCTGGAGGCGCTCGAGGGCAACAACCTGAGGCGTCTCCTAGGTGCGGAAGGCCCCTGGGCGGGGGCTTTCACGTGCCGTGATAACCTACTGGTTTTTTTTCTAAAAATAGCTGAGATTTACTAAAAATAATAAACTTAATATTTTAATTAATGATAATTACATGATCAAGCCTTTCCAAAAACAATGCAAATACCTTACAGAGTGTAATGTGCTTTTTTGAGAATCTAATAATAATAATAATGCATTACACAATTATTACTCCAATTCTTGAAATAATAAATTGGGGTACTATTGTACCTTGTAAGGTTTCACCAAAATACACTCCAAATCAATGGTAGGTTTTTTAAGGAGCTTAGGAGCACCGTAACACGCTAAAACTAAGGTGTGTGTAAGCAATGGTAAGGTATTAGATAATGGGCCTCCAAGGCCATTATGGGACATTATGCGGATGAGCCCGGGGAGGCCGAGCCCCATAATATCCCATAATGGGCCTTTATCTTAAGTTATTAGCAGGGGTGCCCATTCTGGATAATATAAGAGCCTGTTTTTAACACAGAATCAGCCTCCCATGCTAATAGAAGCTAATAGAATTAGCCACACCCTTGTGATAACGTGTGCTGAAAATAGGAAAGTGAGAATTCTGAACTGTTGAGTCTAGGCGGTAGTCAAGACTCAAGTACCATGAAATTTGTTATGAATGTAGCAGTTTGAGATCCGAGCACCCAGACGCGAGACGCGTGTTATCCACAATTTCCTGGATTTGGTTCAAGTACCTATGCTCAATTCATAAATTGACACCTGTCCAGCCTGTCAATGCTCCAAAAGTTTCGGTCCCATGCCGCAATAGATAGGCTCAGGATTCTATCCCCAGGACACAATATATATATATATCAAGCGGCGACTCTGTAATTATCACGTGCGTATAAGAAAATGGCATGCGATTCGAGGACCCAATAATTTATTGCGCCTTCATGGGCCATCCCCATTATTTGCCAAATTCCAATTGCGGAGAGATAAGAGAATAGATAGGTACATATTCGACCGTATGATTTATCCCTAAACCCTGAGACTCTCAGTACACGGTAACTTTAGCGCGTACTCTGCACTGCTTATAATAAGTTGCCATAGCGACATAAAGGCAGCCTGGCTAATATAGAACGTGGAAAGCAGCTATTAGCTCCCTTTATTTTTCTAACCTTTCAGATTTCGTGTCTTAGATTGCTACACTCGTGGCTCGCATCGCTCCTGCCACGTGCAATGTTCCAGCTTCATATGAAGCCTTTTTTTTGTTCTGTATGCCAATTCCTCATCGACCCTAGATCAATGCTGCCTTATTATTTAACTGCCACCGCTCTCCAGTCTCAAACATAATTTACAGAAGATTGCAACTAGTTGAATCCATCGCCAAATTTCCGCAGCCACTTACTTATTCGTAGATAGTAGATTGCAGACAGCTCTATTTAGACATCTCGTTCTCGAGCTACTTTGCAAATGTCTGTCACTTCAAAGTTTAGTCTCAAATTCTGATCCCTTCAAACTTCAATCTCGAATTTTGATCAATTAAATATCTGATCTGATGACAGTCACATTGTCTCCTGGAAATGGACACCGTTACAACGGGAAAGTCTGTCGTTCTAGCCCAATCCGTTCCTTGCATAAATCGGTGAACAGAGAGAGGCAGCGTTACAAAGGTGTGAGGATGCGTAGTTGGGGCAAATGGGTCTCGGAGATCAGAGAGCCTCACAAGAGGTCTCGGATTTGGTTGGGTTCCTTCCCCACCGCAGATATGGCCGCTCGTGCCTACGATGCTGCCCTCATGTGCTTGCGCGGTCCCTCTGCGGTTTTCAATTTCCCTGAATCGCTCCCGCATTTGCCCTACGGACCTCATCTCTCAGCGAAGTTCATTCAAACTATTGCGGCAGCAGCTGCGAACAAGGAATTCCAGCCACATCGTTCACAATTGCTAGAAACTTCCTCAGATGATGACCGTGCAAGCAGTCTTGATGACTCCAGTACATCGCTTAGCTTGTCGTCGAATGCCTCATGTCCTGATGAAATTGATAGCGATGATACGACAGAGATTTCTACCTCACTTGAACAATTTCAAAATGAGACAGAAAAAATTGCTGCAGCTGTTGATAAATTTCTTGCGCTTCCGCCATTGCGAGAAGCTCAAGGATTTGCAAGCGAGCTCACTTCTATGGCAGACTTTTCAGAGCCCTTTTTGGACCTTACACAGGCCCTCCTATCCTCCATGCCACGTCTTTCTTCTGATGACACTAGCACCTACGAGGACTCGGCCCCATTTTACGAGCTACTCCTCTGGAACTAGCACTGTAACACATTTAGCACTAGTTAGAAGCTTACCACAGCCAAGGCTGATGCTATGTAAAGGAACGAATGCGTGCAACCAGCAATTTTCCGCATCCATTCCAGCAAGAGATATCGCTATTAATTTACTTTCATTTTTATCCTAAAGGGTACGCATTGAGCAATCGGAGCGGAAATATTGGGATTAGATCCAATTGATGAAGCACGCACTGAGAATGAGCTCGGAAAGATTGAGATTAGACTCAATGGATGAAGGACACTGTATGAATCGAGCTCATGAACACAGTCATTATAGAGCAAAACCCCGCATAAAGGGAATTAAACGATTCATTTTGTCAAGTGGTTCATCTAAATTTGTATACTTTGTATAAACTATAAACCCAAATAAGCGTTACTAAATTCTTGCATTCATTTTCACTTCGAAAATTTTGAAAGATCTGTTGATTTTGATGTGACTTGTACTTTGCTGCTGTTTTCGTTTTCGAAAAACTACACGTTCTGTGAGTTTTTTCACTGCTCCCCTTTAAATGGTTTTTCTTGTATCAGTGCAATTAAATAGTGAAGCCACGCCCATTTTCGGCTGCGCCACTTTCTGGAATAGGATCCAATCTCAACAATTTCAACTGCACAGCCGATGTGATGCCCATCCCCGAATCGATTGCATAAACCCAATTGAAAGGGCTCAAGGAAAGTCACAGAGGGTATGTATAGGATTAAGTACCCTCGAAGGGACCCTTTCTGGCCTGTAAGTTGCCTGGTGGAGGATTTATAGCAGCCTCCAGAGTGACCCAAAATTCAAGGCCTTGGGAGAAAAAGGGCCAGAAGTGGCAGGCAATTTAGGGGGGAACAGCCCTTAGTCCCTCTTTCATGTCATTATAGGCCAGCAATCCAAGAGTTGGCTTACTTGGCTTCCAAAGTTTCTTTGGTCCCAAGTTCAAGGACCCCTAGAAATCAATATGCATTATAGGCCAGCAAAGCAAGCCAATGGGGTTGGATTGCTTAGCTTGGCATCCAAAGTTTATTTGGTCCCAAGTTATAGCCTATGTTCTTTGGTCTTAAGTTAGAGACTCCCCTTGAAAACCTAGAAGCATTATAGGGTAGCCTGGCATTTTCTTTCTTATGATAAACCATGGTCCATGGTCATTTTCCTTTTTTTTTCCCCTAAAATTTCCAATGCATTCATTTTGCATTTCAAATCACTCTCATTTATGGAATAAAAAGCCACCTTAGTGGGGTGGGGGGATTTATGTGGGTGAGAGTTGCTAAGACATTAGTTTTATGTGGGTGAGAGTTGCTAAGGCTTAATGCCTTGCGTTGGGAAGGTTGTTATGACTTCTTTTATGGTGCAATGCCCTATCCTTGCATTGGGCAACCTCCATAGGTGGTACGCATAGGGTAGGGGATGGCCTTCCCAATGCCAATGTCTCATGGAAAAAAGATATCAAAAATAAAAAAATCTCTAAAGATAAATAGGTACAAGGAACTATAAATCTCCTCCACATTTTTTTAATTGGGAAATGATTGTTTAAATGACCTTTGTACTCCATTCAATGGACGTAAATTATGGCGAGGCCTCAATAGAACAACTCTTGAACTAGGTATAAAAGTCATTAGAAATTACTTTTCCCAAGCGTAAAAGATTTTCCTGACATTTTACTTTATGGCTGAAGATGTTTTTATTAACTTTTCACCAGATGTAAAGTGCTATCCCAAATTCTTTATGGACATTTTATAAGCTGTAAATTGCTGTTAAGAGGTTTTATGGACTTCAAGATTTAGTAATATCTCACATCTCACTTTCACAAATGGTGATTTTCTTTATATTTCATTTTATGATCCTTTCCCCCAAAACATCTGATGCACAAAGTTGGAACCGTGAAGTTGAGAAGAATGAAGTTCTTTGCGTCGTTTAAGCCACGTCAAACATATGAAGTAAAATGTCAACATTATCCTTTACATCATAATAATCAAGATCATGTGAACCTTAGAAATTTGTAAGGTTTCTTTGAAAAGATCTTTATTTATGACATATAAGTTTTCCTCCAGATACACTTTTTCAAGGCCTTACACACTTTTTTGGCCTTTGGAAAGCGACACTGTCTTGTAAATGCCTTAGAAATGTTTTTTAGTTTGTCACACTTTTTTGGCCTTTGGAAAAATGCGACACTGTCCATTTCTAAGGCATTTACAAGACAGTGTCGCATTTTTCCAAAGGCCAAAAAAGTGTGACAAACCCGAAGGTAGGCCTAAAAAACATTTCTAAGGCATTTACAAGACAGTGTCACTTTCCCCCGAAGGGCGAAAAAGTGCGACAAACCCGAAGGTAGGCCTAAAAACATTTCTAAGACATTTACAAGACAGCGTCGCTTTTTCCCGAAATGCAAAAAAAATGCGACAATGTCGTGAGGGTTGGCCAAACTTAGTTTCTAAGTGTTTTTGACTTAGTACTGTATTTCTCTCATGACCAAAAATTGCGAATTGTGCGACGAAACAGTTCAAAAACGCAGACTGTGCGAAACATAGTTCAAAATGCAGCACCCTAGGAATTTCCCTTTTGAACTAAAGGACATTACGCACTTGAGGCTTTATGGGGCATCATGCCTGAAGTCATTCCCAATGAATTTTGTGCTATTTAAAATCCTTAGAAACACACAAAAAAAAACAAAACAAGTGAAAGATAACCAATTGTGAGATTTAAAACCCTAGGAGATACATACAAAAACAAGTGAAAGTTTTATGTGGGAAAAAAGGGCCTATTCAAGGAGTGGCCAATGGAGTCAATTTTACAATTAATCATAAAAAAAACTTCAATGTTTTCTTTCTTCAGAATTGGAAAAACTTCAAAAGCTAGAATTTCATCGTTGCCAAGCCAGGCATTATGCCCATTAAGCCCATGGGCTTTACAAGCTTGAGAAAATAGTGTAGGGAGATATACCTTGTAATTATGTCCAGGAAAGCTAGGGGTCGGGCTCTCTCAAAAGTAGGAAAGTCCATATTTTCATTAGAGCCTTTAACTTAATCAGTTCCCTGGATTGATCACATAAAAGGATCAACGCAGGATACAGTAAAAATATAGACCATAGATACAGACTGATACTGTCATACATACAGAACTGTAAAAGTTTGAGATAGCTCCAGAGTGAGTTTACAGATTAGCAGTAGCTAGTCATATTATTCGTGAGAGAGAACATATCATTTGCGCCAACCGCTGATCTGGGAAACAGACAACGCTCAAGAAAATATTGTAAATTTAGTTCTGACAATAGAAGCGATTTTTGTAATGCTCTATTCTATGATGTATATGATCTGCAATATTGGAATGCATGCTAGTAGTAGATAACTTTCCGATGTTGCCTTACTCAATATTGTCTACTATTTACATGTTTACTTTAACAACGGATCGTCAGAAATGATCTGGGGCTTGAAAAAGAATTAGACCACAGTCAGTAGCAGTAGCTACTCCTGCCAAATCGGCTCTATCCGGCCTTCATCTCCGGTTCATTCTAAAGATTCCTTTCAGAAGCAATATCAGAGTCATGCCTAATGTTTAACAAAAGATAAAAGACAAAAGTTGATTGAAATTCTAAAAATCTGTTGGAATTCGATACTCAACCTCAAATCCAGTCATTAATGAGCATCCTAAAAGCTATACAAAATCAGGAAAAAGAGAAAGTTCGAATTTATGAGCAGAAGACCAGTATCCTAGTTGTAGATATTTTCAGTATATCTAATCCTAAAATCTTCATCAGAAATCTTCTTCTGATTTCGAGTCTGATAATTCATTAATTTGTATTAGCGTTATCACGCTAAACAAGCTGAAGTTATAACTTCATGCAATTGTACTCATTGTTGATAATAATCAAAGTGCGATTTGTCCTACTGATGTTATTGGTCATTGCGCATTTGTTTGAATCCATCATTTGAACTATTTTGCTGCCAATTGTGGTGTTTCTGATCTATGAATCTAGCTTGTTCTCAGCTTCCGCACAATTCTCACTGATTTCCAACATGGTATCAAAGCGGGCATCCAAGTAATCTACTTCTCTCTGCGGATTATTAGTCTTGTTTCTATCAAGACAACGAACTAGCAAGTGTGTAGCCAACAATATTCCAAAATCGTTGTTACTACCAACGATCTCGCTCAACCAGAATGGATCCATCTTCTCTAATAGAAAGGCTCGATGGAGGGAACTATCATTTCTGGAAGTTCAAAATGAAGGTCATGCTATTAGCCAAGGAACTGTGGGACATTGTTGACGGCACAGAACTCAAGCTAGAGGGTGAAGCAGTTACTATCACCAAGTGGAGACTGAAAGATGAAAAAGTTTTTGCGATGATCACTCTCAACATAAAAGACAACCAAATCAGTCACATAAGAGCTGCTCAGACTACTAAGGATGCATGGGGCATCCTAGCAACCCTTTACGATATCAGGGACCTCACCTCCAAACTCCATTTGAGGAAGAAATATTTCTCCTTGAGAATGTTTGAAGCAGTAAGTGTTTCGAGTCATCTCAACACTTTCCAAAATCTCATGCAGCAAATGACTGCAACTGGCTCAGAAATACAAGACTCCAATGCTGTTATGAATCTATTATCGAGTCTGCCTGAAACCTATGAAAATTGGGTCATGGCAATTTCGATCCAAGAGTATCTAACTCTATCAAGAGTAATCTCATTACTTCTACAAGAAGAAATTAGAAGATCAGCTTCCTCCTCAGGCTCAGGATTGGATCCACAAGCACTATATTCACTGGTGCCACCATTGTCCCGGGCGCCAGCAGCGCCACTACTGCTCCCGGCGCCACTGTGACCAGAAGTCAGCCGGTGCCAAGTTTCTATGGCTGAAAATCTTTGATCGGTTCTAGCGAAGTCCAGAGAGCTCGGATCAATGTGCAATCACCTCACACGATCTAAGCATGATTAAAGGAAGCCTTGGAATCAATAAATTCTAGAGAGAGAAAATCACTTTCTAGAGAGAGAAAACATGCTTTACCAGCTTGGGCAAAGCACTTGGCATGGGGGGAGGTGGCGAATCCCACCAAAACTATAGGGGAATGCGGGTTGTGACTCAAGGCGAGCTCCAACCTAGTCTCAGCTTCCCTTGCTGGAATGTTGTCCTGGAGCCCGCCTTGGCATGCCAGTGTCGTGGAGACTAGGGTTGGTCACACACTTGAAATTTAACCTTATCAGATTTATTAATAAAGTGGGATTTTTTTCAAACTGACTCTGATTACCTTTTGGGTTTCAGAGGTCGGCTAAAGCGCTAGTTGTAAGGCCGCTTCAAATCTTTTTGATCTGGCACATAGATGACGGTCGTATCCCGGGATGCCAGCGGTATGCCGTCGGGACCATTCGGTCTGGGATGCCAACGGTATGTTGCTGGGACCATTCGATCGAGGAACTGGTTGTCTTCATATCTATTGCGGCTTGTGGTTCTAAGTGTTCCTTGCATGAACGTGAATGGGTTAAGCTCTTGGGGAACGGGCTTTAATTTGTCGGCTGATTTTGGATGGAAGACAAGACGAACGTAGATTGAGAGCCGAGGATCATGGTGAATCCCAAAAGATCGAATGACTATGTAGGAACTAGTATTTGTAGGCAAAGTAATAAATGCAAGTAGACCTCTCTTAAAGAAAGTAGAGTGAGCTACCTTTTGATGGTGACCTCTAGTGGAGAGCATTATTCCACTTGTAATTTGTGAAATGTGGAAATGCCACTAGGATGCCACCTAAGGAGCTCTCTTGCTTATTTAAGATACTTCCTCTTTGTAGAAGAGAAGCTTTTGTGAATGTATATACTCCATGCTGAAATGAGATTATCTTCCATGAGTTTTGATGCATTCTTGAGCTCCTTGATCATTATTGTTTCTTTATTGATGCATTTATGATCTTGCCCTTTCATTTCTTTTGTGTGTGGTTGTGGATCTTAGTTGTGGATTAGATTTCAAGTTTTCTTGTGGATTAATGTAGGTTCCAGCATTCAGGTAAATTAAATAGGCTGGATTTGTCACTTAAATCTTGCATATCCTCTTACAATCCAGTTCTTGATGTTCTTGGGCTATCCAAGAATCAAGAAATGAGTGTTTCTTGATCCTTGGACTATCAAAATGCTGTTAAATTAGTTCTTCTTTCTTGTTTTGTGGATTAATGCAGGTGTAGGGTAGTTTTAGTGTTTAGGATCTGATTTCATTTCGTTTTTGCAATATTAAAGTATGATTTCATGGCATTTCAACCACTCTACACGTTGATTTCTTGGTTGAATGCATGGTCTGCATGTTGATTTGAAAGCATGTGATTCAAGTGCAAGAGTGACTACCCTGAGTTGTTCTCTGACAAGCAAGACATTTACTACAACGATTATCAGTTCCCTCTGCCTAATACGGGCTCTGAAACAAGAAAGATAAACTTATAAATAAGCCCACAGTTTCAACTGACAGGCAAAGCACAAACACAACCTATAAGCAAAAAGAAAAACCAGTAAATAGATCCTCCCAAGCAAAGAATCTTTAAATAGTGGAAGTTACCTATTTATGGTTGTCCAGTCTGGCATGGCGCCAAGTTGGCTTCCAACGCTCATGATGAAGCTTTGAGTTGCTTAAGTCTGATGTAAGTAAGACAACTTGCTTGGAATTGATGTTACTGGTTTGTAACGAAACTTTGAGCTAGTTAAGTTTGATGTATGTCGGACGACTTGTTGGGAGGGAAGTGACCCACATTGGGACCCCCGATCTGGCATGTCGCCAGGTTGGAACTCAATGTTGGTTTCCGAACTTCAAGTTGGTCAAGTCTGATCGTTGTTGGCGAGTTGGCTGCTTGTATGTCAAGTGGGTTCAGATGACGAGAGAGAAAGTCAAGAAGCTAAGTCGTGGTTTTCGGTTTCCTTTGGGATGTCTACGCTACACCATCTCAACTTCAATAGTATTCAACAAATATCAAAACAAAGTTTGGTACAAAATCCGTCTCAAATCAGCAAATCAAGTTCTCCATGTGAAAGCTATATTATCAGCAAGCATGCTAGAAGTCCATTCATTTCCGACTTAGTTCACACTTCTAGAAATTTGCTGGACCTTGTACATAGTGACATTCGTGGCACGATGCAGACTACTATCACAGGGGGAACACTATATTTTCTTACCTTCATCAATGACTTCTCACGATGGACTGCTACTTACTTTTTGAATAACAAATCAAAGGCATTTAAATTCTTCAAGCAGTTCAAGATGTCTTTAGAAAATCAGACCTAGAGGAAGATCAAAGCACTACGTTCAGATGGAGGGGGAGAATATATCTCCATAGAATTCAAAGAATTCTGCAAGGCAAACAGAATACACCAAGAATGTACAACAAGCTACTCACCACAGTCCAATGGTGTAACTGAGAGGAAGAATCGGACACTTGTTGAAAGTGCCAAGAGCATGCTGGCCCATGCCTCTCTTCCAAAGAAATTCTGGGCAAAAGCTGTTAATACAATAGCCTACTTACAAAATCGATCCATCACCAAAGCCCTGAATCGCAAGACATCTTATGAGGTGTGGACAGGATCGAAACCATCACTCACGAATATTAGAGTGTTTGGATGCATTGCATATGATCAGATCCCTAGATCTCAAGAAGAAGCTGGACATCACAAGCAGCAAATCGATTTTTATTAGCTATTCTCTAGATCACAAGGGATACAAGCTCTACAATCTGGACACAGATGTTAAAAATCCACAATTCTAGCTTGACTAGTTTTGGTCATATGACTTGTAAATAGTTAGATGGTCATGATGTGGCTTGTCACATGTGCCAAATAGCATAGGATTCCATTCATAAGGATGTTCTCAAGTATATCTAAGTGTTAGAACCTTTGGAATGAGTCCAAATTATGCTTAGATACAAGAGAGAAAAAATAGGAGCTATTTTTGGTAATTTTTGTATTGTTGAGGGATCTCCAAGATTCCAACCCTAACTTGGTAGGGATGAAAGATCGACCAAAATTAGCATTAGGGATAGGTTTAGGGCTACTCATACCTGCCCAAAACCGTGATGGATCATGTATATATAGGTGATGATATCTCACCAAAATCAATCAAGCAATTTCATGATTTTTCTCTCATAATGGTGCAATTGCTCTCTATGTACATAATTGTTTGAGTTCTTGTGATTACTAATGATTATAGGATTGAATGTAGGTCTGGTGTATAGTACTCAGACTGTGGGAGGCCGTACTTTCACACGTGTGAAGCCTTCTTCAAGGATTTGGGCCATTTAGTGAGGTTCAAGCATAGATTTTAGATGGATTTTGATGGTTCAACTTGTGCTAATCTTATGAGATCATAATCTATTGTTTTCCTCATCATTTCAAGTGTTTTAGGATCCTTATTTGCTGTAATTTTTACATGGTATCAGAGCCTAAAGGCTAAAATGAGCTAAATCCTTGGTTTTCATTCAATTTGATCACAATTTTTTTATCTAAATCTTGTGTAGATTGGATCTTAGCATCTAGCATTGATTCTAGAACTCAAAGTGAGTCAAATACATTGGAGATTGGTGTTGTGTGACTTCATTTGCAGGTGTTTAGGTGTCTAAAACCAGAGGCAAAGTTGAATTCAATTCACATTACCAAGATAGCAAGTTTTGCTTGCTCCAAGCATTGATTTCTAAGCGAGTTTTGGAGGTGATTTCATAGAGGAGGCTTTCTAGCATTCAAGGAGAGGGAAGATCAAAGTTTTGGGGACTCTTCAAGGCTGTTCTAAGGTGTAGAGGACACCTCCTAAAGTGATTTAGGTTCAGTCCAACCATTGCTTGACTTATGCACCAAATTAGATCAATTTTTCATCAATTTTGATCAATTTTTTGCTTGTGATTGGATAGTAGATTGTGTTGCATCCTCATTAAGTTCCATTTAAATCTTTTACAACTGATTTTGGAAGTATATTAGGTTGCTGAAATTCACTCTTGATCAGATCATTTGGAAGCTTTAATGTTTTTTATAGAAAGAGGGGCAATTCTACTAGTATTGTCTACTTCAATCAAGCAAGTGCATTATTTCTAGTATTCTATGATTTGATTTTGTTAGAGATCATTCTTAGATCTTTATAGGAAGTCTATTACTGATCTTTTCAGGTCCCTAAGAAGTGGGATAAGGTAGATCTTCAATCAAATCAATAGAAGTAACCTTCATTTGTGTCAAGTCCTTGATTAGGAGAGTGTCAAGTCCTTGATTAGGAGACTAGATGGCATCTATAAATGCATATCTTTTGGATACTAATGAAAGGATGAACAAAACTAACTATTCCATATGGAAAGTTAGAATGGAATCCATCATGATCATGCAAGACCTGATGGAAATTGTAAATGGTAAGGAGGGTGAACCTATTCATCCTCAAGGAAACGCCAAATACATCAAGGGGTGCAATGTTGCACTACATTGCATAAAAATGAATGTTGCAAATGAGCTCTTAAGAGAGGTAGGAGATTGCACTTCGGCTCAAGATGCTTGGGAGACTTTGCAAAAGGTCTATGAATCCAAGAACCAAACTAGAATGTTAGCTTTGAATAACCAAATCTATAGAAGCTATCAAAAGAAAGGAGAGAGTGCACATACTTTTGTCCTAAGAGTAAAGGAATTGAACAAAGAGCTAGCCTTCATAGGTGATCCTATCAAGGATGAAGATCTTGTTCAACTCGTATTGAATGGACTAAGCTTTGAATTTGACAATTTGGTTCAAGGATATGGAATTATGGGTAAGCTACCCATACTTGAAGAACTCCAAGCCACTCATGGCCGAGGAATCAAGAAGGAGCCAAATGCAAGAGAGGATGGATAGGCTTTCCATCCAAGGTGGAGATGACCAAGCTCTCTTCACCAAAGGCAAATGCAAGTCCAAAGGCAAAGAATCAACATTGAAGAAGTCTTCAAAGCTTGAGGATCAAGAAGGACCCTCAAAGGCATCTCCATCAACCACCAAACTCAAGAAGGATAAATCAAAGGTGAAGTGCTACTATTGTAGCAAGATGGGGCATTATGCCTCGGAATGCTTCAAGAGGAAGCAAGATCAAAGACAAGCCAACATGAGCAAAGAGGAGGAGGAGGAGAGTTCACATGAGGACTCTCTCATGATGTCGATATTTTCTTCAACAAGCTTCAAAGGAGAAGATCCTTGGTGGATTGACTCGGGTGCTAGTTCACACATGACTAGTAAAAGGGAGTTTTTCTCTTCTCTCTTACCTTATGATGGACCTATAAAGTCTATCTATACAGCAAATGATGAAGCTTGTAAGATTGAAGGAGTTGGTAGCATTCCCCTTTGCTTAGGATCTTCCAAAAAGATCAACATAGAAGGTGTTTTGTACATTCCTACAATAACAAAGAATCTACTAAGTGTTGGCCAAATGGTAGACAATGGTTTCAATGTTAACTTTGTTTCAAATGAATGTTTCATCAAGAAGAAGGGTAAGACAGTGGCTAAGGCCACTAGACTTGGCAAACTTTATAAGTTGGATGCATTTGTGGATAGTAATGTTGTCATGTTGGCCGAGAAGAGCAAGATATCTACCTTTACTTTATGGCACAAAAGACTTGGACATGTCAACTCAGGTTCCATGGAGGCTATGATCAAGGAGGAGTATGCTTTAGGCCTACCAATGTCTATTGGGAAGGAAGACAAGGTTTGTGAAGCTTGTGCTTTATCCAAGGCAAATAAGAAGGTGTTTCCTAACTCCATCACAAAATCATCTCATCCTCTTGAACTCATACACTCGGATGTGCACATTGCTAGCACCAAATCTAATGGAGTTTCATCCATGTTTTTAACCTTCATTGATGACTACTCAAGATATTTTTGGGTGTTCTTACTTTCCTTCAAGTCTCAAGTATTTGATACTTTTGTAAAGTTCAATCTGTTTGTGGAAAAGCATCATAATCATAGCATCAAGATTCTTAGAAGTGACAATGGTGGAGAATTCATCTCCAATGAGTTCAAGGCCTTTTGTGAGGAGGAAGGGATCAAGAAAGAGACTTCTTGTCCTTACACTCCTCAACAAAATGGAGTTGCTGAAAGAAGGAATAGAACATTATGTGAATGTTCTAAGGCTTTAAGATTAGATGCTTGTTTGCCCAAATCCTTTTGGGTGAGTCTCTTGTATGTGCAAACTACTTGATGAATAGGGTGTCTTGCAAAGCAATTGAAGGCAAAACTCACTATGAGATGTTGTATGGAAAGAAACCCAATCTTAATCACTTGAAAGTTTTTGAGTGTATATGCTATGTGCATGTGCCATTGGAAACAAGAACCAAGGAGGATCCATCTTCCACAAGAGGGATCATGCTTGGATATGCAAGCTCAAGCAAGGGCTACAAAGTCTATCTCCCATCCTTGAACAAATTTGTTGTTTCAAGGGATGCTATCTTTGATGAACATCATATGCATATTCTTGAAGAAGACTCAAGTGCTCTAAAAATCAAGAAGAAGATGGTCGAGGAGCAAGATCTTGGTTTTGAGGAGGAGCTCATGGAGGAGCAAGCACCAAACCCACCTATCACACCAAGGAGATCTTCAAGGGAAAAAGTGGAGCCATCAAGGCTCACATATCAAGGCAAAGGACAACAAGTTGAGGGTATCTCATCCACTTCTTATGATTTATCTAGTTTTTAAGAACCATCTAATGTTGAAGGTGCAGTGAACTCCAAAGAATGGTATAAAGCTATGTTGGATGAGTATGATGCCTTGATTGAGAATAAAACTTGGTTGCTTGTTGAGAGACCTCAAAGGAATGTAATAGGATGCAAGTGGGTCTTCAAGCTTAAGTTGAATGCAAATGGTAGTGTCAACAAACATAAAGCAAGATTAGTTGCAAAAGGTTATGCTCAAGAGAGAGGGATAGACTATGAGGAAACTTTTGCACCCGTGGCCAAGATGGTCACAATAAGGCTAATCATTGCACTTGCATCACATTTTGGATGGATCCTATGTCAAATGGATGTCTCTAATGCTTTCTTGAATGGTTTTTTGGAAGAGGATATCTATATGGAGCAGCCACAAGGGTTCATCAAGCATGGAATGGAGAACAAAGTATGCCATCTCCATAGAAGCATCTATGGCTTGAAGCAAGCCTCGAGATCTTGGAATTCAAGACTACATTGCTATCTTATTTCACTTTCTTTTGTTCAAAGTGAATATGATCCCACTCTTTATATTAAGTTTGATGATATTGGTATTGTACTTTTACTCATTTATGTAGATGACATCATCATTAGTGAAAATAGTGTTGATGGTATTGAAAAAATCAAGATAGATCTATCCTTAGAGTTCAAGATGGTAGATCAAGGGTGTCTTCACTTCATCTTAGGCATAGAGGTACTTAGAGGGTTTGATTTTATCTTTATAAGTCAAGTAAACTATGCTCAAAGTCTTTTGAAAAAGTTTAAGATGGAAGTATGCAAAAGTGTTGACACACCAATGGAGCAAGATGTAAAGTGCCAAATGAAAATGATGAAAGATCCTTCATGGACATCACTTTGTTTAGGCAACTTATAGGCTCCTTAATGTGGATCACTATAAGTAGACCAGATCTTAGCTTTAGTGTATGTAGGTTGAGCCGATCCATGCAAAAGCCATTGAATATCCATTGGAAAAAGGCTAAGAGGATTCTAAGATACATCTCGGGTACATTGGATTTTGGGATTCTATATAGAGCAGTGTGATTAACCTTTATGCATTTGGTGATTCAGATTTTGCAGGGGAAAAGAGAGATAGGAAATCAACAAGTGCCTATTCAACTTTCATAGGAGAAGGTGTGGTTTCATGGCTTTCAAAAAAGCAAGAAACTATATCTCTATCTTCAACCGAGGTCGAGTACAAAGCTTTGACAACCACTACAAAGGAGGTAATTTGGATCAAGAAATTATTGGTGGAGCTAAATATCATGGATCCAGAGGAGGCATCAATCATCTACAATGACAATATATCAGCCCAGCACCTTGCATCTAACCCAATCTTCCATGCAAGATCTTAGCACATTGAGATATGCCATCACTTTGTGAGAGAAATGGTGCAAGCCAAGGAGATTGCTTTGGAGCATGTTCATGATGATCATCCTGCAATGTCGGTAACCCTATTACCATCTTCAGCTTCACCATCAATCTCAAGCTCCCATAGTCCAAATGACCAAGTCTTTTGTGCCACAACTCGGATTGAGATGTTGTTGAGATAGCCAAACCATATTCACCTGGTTTTGCAGCATTCAATTTATAAAGGCCACAATTACTATCTCTATAACCCTTCTCCACCACTTTGTGGTTGTTGTTTGTATCCTTCATAAGGCATCCATCCTTGACAAATTCAACTTTAAGATGTTGATTTTCCATTACACCAACAGAAAGCAAACTCTTTTTGAGTCCAGGAACATAAAGTACATTAGGGATGTTTTTAATTTTGCCATCAGGAAACTGCACAGGTACATTGCCCACACCCCGTATCTGGCATTCCTCTCCATTGGCTTGAGTGACCTTATCCCCATCATGGATTGGTGAGAATTTTTCAAACCAATCACGTTTCCTGGTCATATGCCTTGTGGCGCCTAAGTCTATGAACCATTTGGCACCATCATTAACTTGAGATGCCAATGCCGATGAGAAGACACTGGTCTCGTCATCTTCTCCATCATCTTTGGCAATGTTTCCTTGTTGAGTCACTTTTCCCGTCTTTATGTATGCTTTCGTTTTATAACACTCGCGTGCCCAATGACCCGGTTTGTGGCAAAAGTAACATTTGTCTTTCTACTTCTTTTTCCCTTTTGATGAAGACTCTCCTTCGTCATCATCATCCTTGGATTTCTTAGAAATCCTTTTCCATCCTTTCTGCTTGCCTTTAGCAAGCAAGGCTTGATCCTCCTATGGGGATTGTCTTGACTTCACCACTTCGCGACGCTGCTCTTCTTGCAACATGATTCTGTGGAAGTCTTCAAAAGTAGGCAACCTCTCCCTTGAATCAATGCCGCTCACAAACATGTGTAGCCCTTCTGAGACACCACTCATTGTGGTATGTACCGATTTAATATCTCTGATTGGTTCTCCAATCGCCACAAGTTGATCTCTCAGCTCCTTTATCCTGGTGAAGAAGGATCCCACTGATTTACTTTCTTTCATCCTTATTGTGTTCAATCTCGGCTTCAAGAACATGGCTCGAGCTGGATTGCAAGTTTGAAATTGCATTCTAAGAGCTCCCCTAGCTGTCGTGGCATCACTTATGTGAGTGATCACATGGTCTTTCACTGAAAGATTGATCAAGGATAATCCTCTCTGCGCCTTTTTATCAAAGGCCCTTATGTCACCTGGAGTGGTATTTGGTTGGACTTCAATACCTGCTACGATTTCCCACAACTCTTTCTCCATCAAAATGCTCTTCATTTTGAATTTCCAGATGTTGTAGTTAGAAGCCCCATCAAGTTTGCTTGCATCGCCCAAAATTGCCTCATTGATGTTTGCCATCTCCGAACTGCTTAAAACTTCACCTGTAGGCTATAAAGTGTATGCAGGAGCCATCCGTGATGTCAAAAATCGATAATAATGACCTGCATTTTTTAGCTTACCTAAAGCCAAACTGGCGTCGTTTTCCAAAATGCTTCACGTCACCAACTCCCAGCTTCCTGCCTAGTGGAATGGTGAAATCACTTCTGACGCGCTTCGAACACTTTCTCCACGGAAATCACTTTGTTTTGGTGTACCGTACTTGCAAGTACAGTCAGGGTGCCCTTCGTTTGGAGGCTATAGTCTTTCGTTTGGCCAAAATAGGCTAAAGGAGGTGAAAATAAGGGCAATTTGGATTTTTGAACTGTTTCTTCAGTGTGAAGAAACTTCACCCTTCAAAAACTTGGGACCTAACAATTTTTTCAATTTGAAGATTTTTAATGAAGTTGCAATGCACTTTGCACTTCAGACCCCTTCAGACTTTTTCACTTCAATCCAACGGATCCTTTAGATCCAACAACCCACCTGTCATGAAATAACCATCGTCGATTATGTGAATCGAGATCGGACGGCTGTCAACGCTTTTGTGCGTTGATCAAAGGCCTTTGAAGCATTGAGCACTTCGGGCCACTAGCTGGCAATCTAGACTGAGCGAGCGAGAGTTCTCGCGACCTCTCCTCCTCTTCTCTCTCCTTCACAAGCTATGGTAGCTCCAAATGGATCGAACTAGCTACCTTCCTTCTCCACGGCCAGTCGCGGCCTCCCTACTGTTGAATCGTGCTACCAAGGCACCCATTCACATCCTCTCACAGCTTTGAAAACAACCTCCTACAAGGAGATATCTCAAATTTTGTCCCTTGAAACCCTAGCAATTTTTAAGAGAGAAATATATTGGGCTTTATTCAGGCTTTCCTTGAGCTTTCCTTTGCAGCTCCTAACTGGCTGAGGTCGGCCTACTGCAGACTATCTTCTACTCCAAACCGCTCTTCAAACAACATTCGATTGGATTCAAACCAACCACAAATGCCAAGCAACCCTCCAAAAGAATTTTTCAGCTTCAAACTTTGCTTGCTTTCTGATTCAACCAACAATTCCCTGTCTCTGAATCCTTTTTACAATTTTGAGCCATTCCACGAATCTCCACAGACTCGATTTTGTGCTTCCTAGCCAACAAACCGTCGTGAATTCGCAGCTCTTTGTTCTTGTCCAGTGATTCCAGCCACCAAGGGCTCTGATACCAGGTTAAGAAAACACAATTGAAAACACCCGACCGGATCAATCACCACAGCACAACGTCAAGTGCAACAAGAACACAGAATTGCTCTCTTCAAACTGTATATTTCACTTTATTCATAAGTACAAAGATGAGTTCCTTAAAAAACACTCAAAGGGCTCGAAAATGAAAGATGGCCCGATAACTCTAGAACTAAGCACACGTGGTGCCGTCGAAATAAGAAAGCACTGTATAAGTCGATCATTGCTATTTTATCTGATTGATCACATAAAAGGATCAACGAGAGATTAGAAGAATATATTACGGATACATAACAGACAAAATTGTAAAAGTTTGAGATAGCTTGAGAGTGAGTTTAGAGATTAGTAGTAGATAGTCATATTACTTGTGAGAGAGAACACCTCTCTTGTGCCAACGCGCTGATCTGGGAAACAAACAACGCTCAAGAAAAAGGTTGTAAATCAGTTCTGATAATAGAAGTGATTTTCACAATGCCTAGTTCTATAATGTGTGTGATCTGCAATATTGGAATACATGCTAGCAGTAGATAACTTTTCACTATTGCCTTACTCAACATTGTCTGTTGTTTACAAGTTTAACTTTACGTCAGATCATCAGAGAGCTCGAAAACAACAGAGCCGTGATTCTAGGTGATGGGAGTAGACACGACGTCAAAGGCATCAGCACTCTACAACTGCGAACACTGTCAGACCAAGCAGAGCTGCCAAGAGCACTCTATGTGCCCTCACTCAGAAAAGATCTGTTGTCTGTTTCCAAGATGGCAGATCTTGACATTCGAGTTTTGTTCGACGACAATACTTGCCGCATGATCGAGAAGACAGCGAACAAGTTACTGACGGATGCAGAGAAGGAAACCTCTACCAGGCTAAGATGATCAGAAACTCTGATAGCATATTAAATGCATTAGAAAATGAAGATCAGCTCTGGCATAGGAGAATGTATCATCTGAACATGCGGAGCTTGTATGACATGATTAGAAAGGACATTGTCACAAGTTCGAAGATTTCAAGGTCCAAAACTGAGTTTTTCAAAGCCTATCAGAAAGGCAAGCAACATCAGAATCCATTCACACATGAGGGAAAAAGAGCCAAGGAAGTTTTTGAGCTCGTCCACTCTGATGTCTATGGACCGATGAAGACAGATTCGCTCTCAAGTTCAAGATACTTTCTAACGTTCATAGATGATTACAACCGGATGACCACGATCTACTACTTAAAGAAGAAATCCAAAGTGTTTGATTCCTCCAAGAAGTTTATGGCATTTGCAGAGTGACACACCTCAAAAAAGATACAGATCCTTAGATCTGACAACAGAGGTGAATATAAAAGCAAAGAATTCTCAAGATTCTGCGAAGAATAGGGGATCGAACACCAGTTCACTCCTGCATACATACCAGAATTCAATGGTGTTGCAGAAAGAAGAAACAGAACACTAGTCGAAGGAGCCAGATGCATGATGGCACAGGCACCCAAGTCAATTCTGGGCTGAGGCAATAGCTAGAGTTGTACAACTGTAGAACAGATCTACAATGACAGCGTTGAAAAACAAAACACCATACGAAATGTGGATAGGCAGAAAGCGTCGTACGTACGAGTGTTTGAATGTGCAGCATATAGGCACATTTCAAAAGAAAAAAAAACAAGCTCAATGACAAATCAGAGCAAACAATCATGGTCGGCTACTCGAATGGAACACAGGTGTACAGGCTCTATGATCCAACCACGAAGAAGGTTGTTTCGAGTAGAGATGTGATGTTCGATGAGTCCACTTCCTTGGCCATGAGATCTTCACACTGCTGCCTATTCAAGAGGGAGATCGAGGATAGACATCAAATCAGAATGTAGAGCCACAGACTCCAGAGCAGTAGGAAGAAGAAGATCAACCCCACAAACAGGAAACGTTCGAGCAGCGACAAAACGAACCTAGAAGGTCAACAAGACAAAGAAGACCTCCAGGCCGCTACTCTGACAATCTTCAATGGAGCGAAGACACGCAGTTCAAGTATTGTAACTTCACTGAAGAGCCAGCAACATACCAAGAAGCTATACAGAGTCCAGAGTCCAGAGGGAGAATTCTGGAAGCATGCAATGTCAGAGAAAATCGAGTCGATGAATTTCAACACATATTCGCTCATGGTCAAGATGAGAAGCATAAGGCTACTCCTTGCATACGCCACACAGCACAATTTGAAAATTCACCAGATTGACATGAAAACAACCTTTCTCCAAGGAAATCTAGAGTAAGAAATCTTCGTGAAACAGCTTGAAAGCTATGAAGACCCCAACAATCGACAATATGTCTGTAGGTTGCAGAGATACATCTATGGTCTAAAACATGCATCACGAGCCTGGTATAAAAAGCTTGATGGTCTTCTGAAGTCTCTAGACTTCAATCCTACTCAACCAGACTGCAATGTCTATATTAAAAGGGTAGGAAAAGATTTTGTGATACTGACCATTTTTGTGGATGATTCGCTAGTGATAGAAAATTCCTTGATGTTGATCAAAGACACGAAGAGTCAGATTTCTGAAAGTTACGAAATCACAGACCTTGGAGAAGCAACAAAATGCCTCGGGATGGAGATCAGAAGACAACGAAGAAATGGAGAAATGCACTTGAGTCAGTCAGATTATGCCAAAAAAGTGCTAAGGGAGTACCACTTGATGGACTGCAAAGAGAAGGCCACACCAATGATAGCTGGAGCCAAGCTCACGAAGCAAGATTGCCCAAAAACGGAAGAGGAAGAACGGAAGATGGCAGGTATACCCTACCAGAATTCAATCGGTAGTCTGATGTACCTCACAATTTGTACCAGACCCGATCTAGCTTTCTCTGTTTACGCATTGAGCCAATTCTCTTCAAATCATGGCATGGCACATTGGCAAATGGCCAAACGAATACTACAGTATCTGAAGAGTACCCATAATATGAGATTAATCTACAGAGCTGAAAATGAAGAAAAGGATTCAAGCTGCACCACTACAATGGTGCAAGCTGGGCGAGCTGCAAAGATGACAGCAAGTCCATTACTAGAGGATGTACAATAGCGTGCAGAGCTGCAATCAGCTGGATATGCAAAAGGCAAACCTTGGTGGCTCAATCCTCTTGCGAAGCTGAATATGTCGCAGCTTCAAAGGTGGTGAATGGGGTAGTGTGGCTGCAGATGATGCTGGAGGCAATCGGGATACCACAAGAAGGGCCAAGCACGATGATGATGGACTCTCAGAGTGCCATCGATTTGTCCCAAGATCCTGTCTTTTATTCTAAGACAAAACACATACCTCTGAAGTACCATCACATTCGAGATTTAATCTCAAAAGGAGAGCTCCAAGTCTAGTATATAAAATCTGAAGACATGATTGCAGATTTGCTCACAAAACCACTCGAGAAGCCACTCTTTGCAAAGCAAAGAAAGACAATTGGATTAAATGTACAAAGCTGCAAGGTTCAAGAGGGAGTGTCAGAAATGGTAAACTCCTGCAACTTTGTCGCAGCACGAACACAAAGCGAAGGTCAAACGAGAACAATTCGCGATAGTCAACATGCCTTGACTCGAAGCATGAACGATTCGTGAATCATTTGTGAATCGTAAACATACCTCCAGGACCGCAAACCGCAAAGGGACGCAAAATGAAAGATTACGAAAGAAACAAAAAGAGCGAAAGCAAACGAACAGGAATCTTTCACCCTGCCAGCTGGCAGCTCAACGGGCTTGGAGTCGTAGACTTCACGCCCAGGTGAAATGAGTAGCAACGACAGAGAATAACTGATTAGTTGATTAGCATTAACTAGTCTTGTATTTTCTGCGTTTAGCCATCTTGTAAACTCCACACAGTGGAGGTATAAACTATCCTCTCTGGATCATAAAAAAGAGATTTTAAAAACAGAGTAATTGTAAGAGACAGAGAGAGAAACGTAGCGAGTAGAGCAAAAAAGGAAAATACTAGAAACAATAGAGCTGTGCATGAAAGTCTGCCAACGAGCAGAATAGAGCAAAAGAGCAGAGTGTCATTCCACCAACGAGCGAGACAATGACGATCTCGCTCTAAAATTAAACTGATAATATAGTTGCTCTATTTTCGTGCATCTCCTTGTCTTGTGTTGTCTATCTTGATTGCTAGAAAAAAATGTGTTTTATGATGTGCAGTCGAGTGTCTAGGTTCCTGTAAAAGCTTCCGCGCAAAAAGAAAATTCTAAGACAAAAAATCGTTTGCGAATACGAAAACAAAAACGAAAAGAAATAGTTTTGCTTTCGCGACACCGAACAGTAGTTTTTCACTTCCGCGACAGAAATCAAAGGATTTTTTATGGTTTTAGTGAATTTTTCACCTGATGAAAATGTATGGATAGACCTGTATGCATGCATGGATGCATGTTGCATGCATAATCAGTAGATTGATCAGAAGATTTCTTGCATGAAGCTATTTTTGACAATTCTAGATCAAAAAACAGATTTTCTACTGGCTAGACTAATTACAAATTTGGATTCCTTTTCCCCAGTGTGGATTAGAATTTCGTGAATTCGACAATTCTAAGGGAAAAGTTTGGCAAGACTGATAATCCATTTATAGAACCATCTCTGTTTTGCAAATAGATTTGGATCTTGCAAAAGTAAAGCAGATGAAAGGTGGTCCATACAGAAATCTATGGCATTTCGAGTGTACTTGGATGATACATTCTATTTTGTCCATGTTGGGTACAATATGAAATGGCATTCTTTGAGTAACACTAAAAAAGCGTGAGAGTTTTTAGTTGTTAGGATTATCTCCTAGAATTGGTTGTGAATTTGATCTTATATCTGGGTATAGGATAGCCAAATTGTCTTCTTGACTTTTTGGGCAAAACAGATCTAGATGCAGAGGATTCTTGGAGGAAAAGCTGGTGGTATGGGACATCAGTGATTCTAAAGGAAATTTCTTGGGTGGAATGATCTGTAGACCGATGGTTAGTGATTGCTGAAACGATAATACTAACAAAGTCCATTGGTTTTTGTTTAGGGTGTTGGATTTATCTCCTCTACTCTCCTAAATCCTATGTTAGTCTGCCTCCATTTATGTTGTTTTATTTTACTTGTGTTGTCGCACAATCTGCATATTTACATGTCAAATAAGACAGGCAAATAAAACACAATTGTTTGCATAAATACAAGTAAATTTCCACAGGCAAAAAAGGCGAAAAAGGCGACACTGCTCTACAAATGCCAAAGGTGCCCTTATAGAAAAGCAAAGATACCCTGTAAATCAGTTTTTAAGGCATTTGTCAGAGTGTCGCATTTTTTGCATTTTCACCAACGTTAATTTTAGCAAAGGTTGATGTCGTGGCCTTCTCACGCTCATCCCATGCACTATGCAATCAGATTTGACAATGACAGTAATCACCCATAGTCTCCCACAAACAGCACATTTACTTTTGTACCTTCTTCATCTGCACACCTGTAAAAATTATGGATATATATTGAATACCATTTGCGTATTCAGCATGGCATTATAACGGAACATCGTTGATAATCAGAGATAGACATCGTAGATGCTCTTGTGCATTGATTCTTTTCTTCCAGATGTATTGTCAGTAATAGGCTCATCACCTTTACAGATTGTTTGATTAGCTTTGTGAAGTTGCGTCCGCTATTGTTTTGTGCTCACCTGCATTATTGACCTGTATATTTCTCTATACTTAATCTGATTACAGCTTTGTTTGTTCTGTGTTCAGATTTGTGTCAATATTCTATCTGGCTTTCTTATTACTTAATCTGGTAGTCTACTCTTCGTGAATCATTATTAGTCTAATTATTCGCGACTAATATTTAGTCTTGTTTTTTGTGACTAATTCGCGACTGATTATTAGTTTAGCTTGTCGCGACTAATTTGCGATTGATTATTAGTCTAGCTTGTCACAACTATTTTGCGACTGATTTTCAGTCTAGGTCTTCGCAAATAATTCATGACTGATAATTTGTCTAGCTGTTCGTGACAAATTATCTTATTAATGTTTTTGATGCTTAACGTTTGTCTACGTAATCAAATCGAACATGATTTTTGTCACTAATATTCTATTCGAGTCTAAAAGGCGTAGTCATGTTTGAGAAAAGAGTGAGATAACTTATTCTGCTGCGCACGAACATTTTTCATTCGAGTTCATTTCTTTTACGAGTTTTGAGTTTGCTTCTTTTCATGTTCATTTTCTTTTTGAGTTATCTTCTTCACACCCCTCTCTTTCCAACATGGTATCAGAGCTATTGCTGTAGCCTAATAACCTTCCACAGTAACAAGACTCTAATAGCCGATAGAGTGATTGTCTTCTTGTTCTGTAATTTAGTGCCAGATTTTCATACTTAAGTCACTGATAGTTATTCCTATCACCTTCTTCCACATGGATTTCCAAGGGAAAGCCAATCCTATCCTGGACAAGCTTGATGGAGCCAATTACCATCTGTGAAAATTTAAGATGAAAATAGTGTTAATGGCTAAGGAGTCGTATGACGTTGTTACAGGTGCAGAAGGCAAACCTGAAGCTGATGACGCAGCAATTTTCAGATGGAAGCTGAAGTATGGAAAGGCATTCGTGCTGATCATCCTCATTTCGGATACTCAGATCGGCCATGTATCCAAAGCCCAGACATCCAAGGAAGTCTAGGACATCTTGAGAACATTATACGAAGTGTGAGATATAGCTTCCAAGCTACATCTCAAAAAGAAATTTTACTCCCTCAAGATGGCAAATGGTGATTCCTTGCAGAATCACATCAACCAATTCAAGACCCTGTTGAAGCAAATGGACGCTGTTGGATCTGTCATAGATGATCAAGATGCAGTGATGCAGCTACTTACAAGCTTGCTATAAAGCTCATATGACAGTTGGGTGATAATCATCATGACACATCCATAATTGACTCTTTCGAGAGTCATTACAATGTTGTTGCAAGAAGACCTGCAGAGGAACGAACCTCTAGTTCCTCAGCTGATTCTCATGCTTTGTACACCAACAAGAGCACGACTAAGCAGAAGAAGAAGAAAGGCCTGAAGCAATCGAAGCAAGACCAGAAAGCAGCACAGCACAAAGAACAAATCCGCAAACAAAGAAGAAACTATTCTGCAAATACTACAAACAAAACAACCCCAAAATTCAAGACTGTCGGATACTACAAGCAAATAAGAATAGCAAGGGACAGTCAAATCAAGTGGCTAATGCAGCTATAGAAGCTCCACAGCCCATTCAAGAAGTGGATCATCATGCCTTCATGACCAGCCATCAAGGAGCATCCAACGACAATTTTTGGTTCCTAGATTCTGGTGCCACTTAGCACATGACCAACCTCATTGGCTGTTTTGAGTCCTATACACCCTACAATACCAACAAATACGTTCACCTTGGCGATAATAGCACCCAAGCTATTAAGGGTGAAGGTACTCTGAGATCGAGCTTTGCAAATGATCAATCTATACTACTTTCTAAAGTGCTATATGTACCCAACTTATCTATGAATTTGCTCTCTATAAGCAGAATCACAGATCTAGGACATAAAGTAGAATTCGAATGTGATCTGTGCAAAGTAGTTGATAGGACAGGCAAGATCCTAGCACTCGGAAAGAGACATGGATATTTGTATAGATTAAGTCATTGCTTTTCTGCCTCTGGTCAGACGCTCAGTACTTCTATTCATGCAAATAAGATATTACTTTGGCATTATAGACTTGGTCACTTGAATCATGCTGCTATACAAAAAATGTCTAAACATTCTATTGTTCTTGATCTAGACTATCCTAGTGATAAAGTTGAGTTACCTGTTTGTCAAGACTGTTTAGTTGGTAAACAGACGAGGAAGCCATTTAGATCAAGCCATTAGCATATTGCTAGAGGATTGTTAGACATTGTACATTCAGACAGCTTGTATGGTTCATCAGTCGATTCCTCCCAAAAGGTCAAGCCGAGTGCACACACAGCCCACAAGGTATACTCCTAAGTCTGCATGTCTCTTGATACAAGAACTGACAACAGTCGAAAAGGCACTCAACCAACCAAACTTTGATCTCTGGAGAGAAGCTATGGACAGAGAGTATTCCTCTTTGATTAAGAACCAGACGTGGTTACTAGTCGAAGCTCCTATTGGTTGCAATATCATTGATTGCAAATGAATCTTTAAGATCAAGTACAATGCCAATGGAGTAATTGATCAAAGTAAGGCAAGACTGGTAGCACGAGGATTCACTCAGATCCCCAACGTCAACTACAGTGAGACTTTCAGTCCAGTAGTCAACCATTTATCGATCTGAGCCCTCCTATCATATGCTGCAGCTGTCAACCTCGAAGTGCATCAACTTGATGTGCAAACAACTTATCTAAATGGAGTAATACAAGAAGACATCTACATGATCCAGCCCGAAGGATATGTTCTGGAAGGTATGAAGAATCATGTTTGTAAATTCCATAAGACACTTTATGGCTTAAAACAATCTGCCAGAGCTTGGTTTTTATGAAATTTCAGTTTTAGGACATTAATGATTGTACTTAACAATCATAGAGAGTTACTGGTTGCTTAATCAATGGATCTATCAAGTTCTACACCTTTATATCTTAATCTAGATTCACTACACTTAGATTTAAGCAAGAGCAATGGATCAAATCTTCATAAACAAGTGAGAGCAGCATCACACGTGTGGAGTACTGTCCATTGTACGGCCTACACCTGAAACAACAAGTACATAGGTTCTTGATAGCAATCATTCGATAAAATCACAATTCTATTGACTAGAAATCTCCAAAAGTGTAGAATGCAGAAGTCTTACCAATCTCATTAGCAAAATGGTGATCTTTCTATGGATCAAATACATCCACGAGTCTGGTACAGTCCAGCAGGTCTTCACATATGTAAAGAGTGCTACATCACTCAGATCTATCCATTTGATCCATCGTCAACCGATGGATTCCAGTTCCATCTCAACTGACGGGTTCCAATTCCATCACGACCGACGGCCTTTTGTTCAATCTCGACCGACACATTTTTATCAGAACTCAACCGACGTGATTCCCTTTAAATCTCAACCGACGCTACACACACGTCCTATCGCGACCGTGCTGACCCGACGGCCTCCATAAATGCTCCCATTTCGAACACTTTTTCACCTCAGCGACGTGCGACCTTGGAGTTGTTGGCGAAAGAAAACTCTAGCGATTTTGCGAATACCCTCCACGATCTTGGCGCTCTTTCATCCAGTGCATCCATCACCATGTCTACACCATCCCCACCCATTTTTAGCAAACCTCATCTGAGTTCCACAAAGAGCGCCATCACAGACAATATCCGAACCTCAGATCGCCAGAGGAGCACCACATCATATTTTCACGCTAAGGGGTAGTGTCATGCAAGCTCTCAGAATGCTTCTGTGACACTATTGAACATCACCAGTTATTTTGCATATCCCACTATTTTACCCTATCCAAACACCCGCCTTAACCGCTAGTTACCTTCTTTACATTTCTTCATCTCTTCTGCTTCGTTACACCCCAATACCAAAAGTCCTCTTTTCGCCACTCCTAAAACCCATTCTGCACGCCCTACTTACCTACCCACAGCACCTCCACTTCCCATCCACAGTTCCCCCAGTTACCTCTTTCCCACCATCGCTCCTTCCCGGCAATCTATCTCACTTCTATCTCAGCCGACGACATCTCAGCCGATGCCATCTCAGCCGACGCAATACACCCCATCTCAGCCGATGCCATCTCATCCGATGCGATACACGCCATCGCAGCCGACGCCATCGCAGCCGATGCCATACACCCCATCTCAGTTGACGCCATACACTCCATCTCAACTGACACCCCCACTTCCATCTCAACCGACAGTGTTTTTTCAGATCCTTCTTTTCCAGTGCAACACTGGTATCAACAAGCAGCCGCATTCTTTCAAGCAATTGATTTCCAAATACCTGTACTCACGGGGTATCAAATCCCCTATCTCGTGCATATGGTCTATGCAAACTACAATGCCACAGCAAGGTCCTGCAGCTTAATAGTTCCCCCTGTGAGGAACTATGTGTACAACCTCTCCTTTGCACCGGCAGACCTACAACCTTTTGGGTTTCCATGAGGACCCAATGTTGTGACGAGGACACTGAAAAAAATTGAGGAGACAGCCTACTTCAAGCTCATTGACCCATCAGTGCCCAAGTGGAAGAACAAGGGCGGGTACCGTGTCGAAGCCATCAATGACCCACAGCTACAAGCAGCTTGTGCATATCTGACCAAGTACATGCAACGACCAAGAAAACAACTACAGAGGGTAACCATGTCCCTGTTTCATATGATGGCAGATTCAAGACTATATTCCTAGAATCTCTATGACTGGGCACAGTTTGTCTCAAACTGTCTTCATGAATGCATTAAGAACAAGCACCAGACAACAGTGCTCGAGTATCTCTTGACAAATATCACCCTTCAACAGGTACATAACGGGCCAAAACTTCAACAAAGCCTATAGCTTGCGGACAAGGCATGGGACATCCCCATCGATCAACAAAAGTCCAAGCATGCATGGTCATGAGCCACCTCCCCATCGGGAACACAGCCTAAATGGGTCAACACCAGCATCCTACCACTGGTACAGAGACAAACAAGCCCACAACCGGATCCACAAGCGGCAACAACATCTGACCCTCAAGCGGCCGACACCTCCAAGGCCCAGTTGCCTGACACTCGGCAACAACGCATGCAAAAGAAGCTTCTTGCTGGCAGTACATCACCCGTGGGATCCGCTTCCGATGGCTCCACCTCGGATTATAGCAGTTCCTCGACGGCCTCACAACAACACTCGTCACCCTCACATGTCCATGAGGGGGGTGATGGAGCAACCACATCAGCAGCAGCCCAACCCATCATCACATCACACTCTGCTACTCAACCACCAGATGCAGCCATCACCCCACCCATATCCCTTACGACGCCAACGTCACCAACATCATTATCGGCACAATTATTGGGGGGGGGGAGGAGTGGGGATATCCAGTCCCCAAGACACAGGAGCATCCCAACAGTCACAAGATCAACAATCACAGGCCCAGCAAGTCCACATATTGGACACATCTCAATATTTTGATGCTGCAGACCTGATGGAGATAAGCGACGATGAGCCAGCAAAGGGGACGCAACCAGAAAGAAGTCAGACACCTCCACTAATCACCCCTCCACCACCTCCACCTCCACCTCCATCTTCAGTTCTAACACCACGCCTATTTTTTGGTTTAGCCTCACCATCCCACACCCTAGATCAATACCCAACCCTCTCTCACCCTGAAAAGCTCACTGAAGCAGCCAAATGCTCAATGATTGGCCTATCCAAAACGAGCTACCACATGCATTGGTTGGTGAGCCAGCATCAAGTTCTAGAGAGCAAGGTCCAACATCAAGACCAAGAGATTGCACGATATCAAAGGCTAGCCAACAAAAAGGAAAAAGAGGCAGTAGAAACCAGATCCGTAATGGCCGGGCAGAAATCCACTCTGGAAGAGGTCCAGCAGCAATTGAAGCACCAGATGGTCCAAATCGACCAAGTACGAGATGGATCATCAGGTGCAATGACAGTCGATGCTCCTCCCATCAAGCCCGGGGACATTCAAATCTAGGCCCCACAGGCCTCAGCCATCCGGATGGAGAAATACATAAGGGTGATCCAAGAGCGAGAGGCCGATAAGACAAATTTTGAAAACATTGTGGCGAAACAAGAGAAGATCATCTTGGAGTCCCAGAAGCAGCTGGAAGAAACAACGAAGGCCCTGCAGCAAGTCTTGGACAAGGTGAACGAATTATGGGACACGACGTGCAAGGCCCAAGTAGGTGCTCACGTAACGAAGCCACGGGACGATCATGGGAATGATGGAGTAGGGAATCAGGATGGGCAAACCCACCCTTCAGCCAGTAGCTCGGGATCGGGTGGCCAGAGAGCCGACGCTGCTTCTAGAACTTTTCCCCGACCCCCTCTCACCTTTAACCCTTCTTTCTACTCTGCATTTAATTTTTCTGAAACATTCAATCCAACATACCCAATTCTTCCATCTCCCCTCTCTTCATCACCTCCTAGCCAAATAATGGGCCCATCAAAAGGTCCAGCTGACACTTACAAAGCCCGACGGGACAAGTTCCTCCAACCAATCCACTCCCCCGGTGCTGCGTATAACTTATTGTTTCCGCCTCCTCCTAAACCATTCACCTCCGCACCCCTCTCCCTAGATCATTCCATCCCCGACCTTCCAGAAACTAACACAGACATTGGAGTCAATGATGACTTCCTGGCTGACCAACCAGAGACAAGAAGATTCTCGCCCAGGCCAAACACGGGTGCAGATGAGCCGTTGACAAGCGAGAAAGCAAAAGAGAAAGACACAGGCACCAAGGCCCTTGATGATTATCTGGCAAGGCCGTCCCAGCCGCGTAGGACAACTTCCCCTACCCGGGCTTGAAGTAAACTGGCTGCTACAAGGGAATCAAAGAGATTTGAAATAAAGTACCCTCCCAACATGAGGGGAGACAAGGAAGACATCGATCAAAGCCAATACTCCACTAGGACCGAGATCATTGACACACTACAACCACAACCAGATTGGCGGAACAAGGTCCTGAAAGAGAGCAGGCATCTTCAAGAGTATTTGAAGGCCCTGACATGGAAGCGAGTGGATCCCTACTACATGCCACTCAAACGCAGAAACCCATGGCCGGTGGAGAAGCCGTGAGTAGACTTGGTAAACTGGCCTATCATCTCGGGAATTTCAGAAGGAACCATCCCGGATGATCTAAGGTTGCAGCTACTTGACTTCGGGAACAAATACAAGACAAGTGCAGATATCTACATGCAGAAAAGTGCTGAGTATTGTAGATCCATGGCCTTTCTGATGCAGCAGGAGTGTTTTTGGGATTGAGGCTTGGATCCCATTAGGATCAACCCAAATACGGCCCTCCAGTCGGAAGAAGACCATGAAATGATGGCCAGGCTATACTACAGAGCGGCTTTCATGTCGTCACGCTATGTGACCATGGTGGAAGACTGGTAGGAGATGGGCTTCATAGAGAAGGTAAGGGAATATCTGGGGCCCCTTAGTTTCGGAAGTAAGCTCCGCTTCCAGGTTTTTGGAGCCCTAGGATGAAAAATGAGCGAGCGGAAGCAGACTGTACAACGACGAGGCAAGCAGATTTCGCAGGAAGTTCTCAAGCAGGCTGGTATGTAGTGGCCAGTTGAGAGACTTCCAATTTTGGCAAATAAATTTTGCGGATAATAAGCACCTGGTTTTACGAAAGCAAACGAAGATCCACGCTTTTCCAAGTGCCAAGCAGAAGACATCACCGGTGTTGTAGTGGGTCCTGTAACAGATTACGGGTGGATAATGCTAGCAGATTCCAAAGAGTCCTCAGATGCCGAGCCAAGCTGAAGACACAAGTTATCTCTCACCCATGACCGAGGAGGTCTCAGAAGGAAGAGAGCAAAAGAAGCTGAGAGCCGAGCATGAGAGCTGAGGAAATACTAGCTAGGAAGTTTGTGATTAACTATGTGAGCCTACATGGTGTATCCCAAAGAAATAATGACCATGTAGGAGCTAGTAACATTTCCTTGAATAATTGTAATAAATGTAGACCCCCCTTAAAATAGTAAGAGTGAGCCACCTTTTGATGGTGACCTTTAGTGGAAGGGCAAATTCCACATGTAATTTCTAGTTTGGTGGAATTGCCACTTGGGCTCCACATGGGCAGCCTTCTTGCTTATTTAAGGGCCCCCCTCTCTTGTGAGGGAGCTTTTGATTGTATTTCAAGTTCTCTTGAGCTAATAACGAGGATCCTCCACAAGTTCTTGAAGAACACTAAGCTCCTTGTTCATGGCAATGCTCTTGAGTGAGGTTTCTATGAGCATGCTTGATTCCCTTACATTGTGGATTAACTAGGATCTTGTTTCTTTGTTTCTTGCTTAGTTGTGGATTAGGATTCAGTTTCTTGTTGTGGATTAAAGTAGGATTCAGCATTCAAGTAAACTAGATAGGCCGGTTTGTGGCATAGATCTTGCACATTTCCTTACAATCCAGTTCTTGATTGTTCTTGAGTAATCTAAACATCAAGTGATGAGTGTTTCTTGATTCTTAGATTGTAAAATGCTGCTAGGAATCTTGTTTCTTGTTCTTGTTCTTGTTTCTTGTTTCTTGAATCTTGTTTTCAGTAGCTAATCTAGTTCTTGATTGTTCTTTGATTCAGTAGTTAGTGTAGGTTTGCTCCCTGCTCTAAAACGTTGATCCTCTTGAGCTGTAGATGGTTACATGGCTACTGTATGCATGTAGCTGAGTATCAAACCCGTTCTCCCATTGACAGGCTGGGAAATACATTGAAACTGAGAAACGCTTCTGCTGTTGACTATTCTAACAAGAAGATAGTCCATAACGAATTGTAACGTCAGAAGCAATAAAAGAAAGAAAAGAGGCAAAGCCTTGTTCATAGAGGCAGTGAATCTGTGAACAAGATCAAGTACATCCATGAGTCTGGTATAGTCCAGCAGGTCTTCACACGTGTGAAGAGTGCCACATCACTCAGATCTATCCATTTGATCCATCCTCGATTCTTATCCAAAGATGACCTTCTAGAATATGGCTAAAATCCAAAGAGCTAGTCTCCTAGAATATAGGAATATTTCCTACAAAATAGGATCTAAGAAAAATGGTCAACTCTTATCGTCTAGAACTCTATACACACGTGTGAACATCCACTTGCCATGTGGGAGCATTTACTCATGCACATGCAAGGATAAGCTAACTTCTAGGTGACTAGTCAACTTGACTAAAAACTAGTCATATCATGTTCCCACTTGACTTGATTGATACAAAATCAAAGTAGATGTCTACAAATATGAAAAATACTTTCTTTCACACGTGGGAACATGCTCCACACATGTGAAATCTGATCATGAACATTGTACTCATGATTGATCTTTATTTACAATAGAAAAATGACAAGTGAGAAGTGACAATTTTCAATAGGTTTCAGAGGATCAACACATTCCTCATCAAACAAGGTTACCAGGCACTACTGATTGCAACATCTATTTCAAGTCGGTGCGGCAATCCTTCATTATCATCACCTTATACGTGGATGATATGTTGTTTTTCAACACCAATACCAATTTGGTCAAGGATTCAAAACAGATGTTGTTTTCTAAGTTCGACATGACTGATCTGGGCGAAGCTCACTTCTATCTGGGCATTAAAATCCACAGAGACTGAAGGCTGATATTCCAAGAAATATTCTAGCCATCCTGCGGAACATCTTTAAAAATACAGGCAGGATATGATTTAAACGTAGAACTTGCCCATCAAGTTTAGGCTTTTACTTTATCCATAATGGCTTAAGATATTCAATTCTAAGTTTAACTGCCATGGGCACTGCATATAGATATGTAGTTTCCAGTTATTTCAAGTTTTGTAAAAGTTAGTCACAAAGGTCCATTGGGGGTTTGTCCCATGGCACCAGTGTGATTCAAAGTTAAGTTAGAACCTCATTTGCAATACAAGCCTATCTTTCTCTACGAGTGTTCTCCCTCGTGTGGTTTCATGTACTGTGTTACTTCACATTGTATTGTATATTATTCATCTGGCAACATGTTAAGTTAATCTAGGCCCTCCTTTCTCTAGTAGGGTAAGCCTTAGAGGATGAGATTTATTTTAGGGTTTTATCTTTTAGGTTAAGCCGTCATTTGAGTAAGTTCCTAAGTAGAGAAACGAGAGAAGAGCGGATCTTACCCATTAGAATACTCACCACCATGCTCATGACTGTCTTCTTGCATCCATATCCAAGCTAGTTGGAGAAGCCATAGCGTAGACTAGTTGGGAGACTGCCATAGTCAAGCTAGTTGGAGCCATAGCCGGTGTGGATGCCGAAGATCCAACATTGGCGCAATTGCCGCTCTTTTTTTTGCTTTCGCTACTTTACGAACGTTGTTCTTTGCTTGTTTTCTACTTTACGAAAGCCTCAACGAAGGTTTAGGGTTTTTGAGAGACGGCTCCTTGAGGGTTTGTGCAAGTCTCCTTGAGAAATTTTGAGCAAAGATGGCTCCTTGAGGATTTGTGAAATCATTGAGGATTTTTTTGTGTTTTCAAGAGAGGAGTGCTTACACCACAGTGCTCGTTGAGGAGGTGCACCATATCCTTTCCAAGAGCACACCAAGGATGCCCATTTGCAGCTCATTAAAATGCCCTGCAAGAGGTCTTCAGTCACACCATCAGCCACATTTTGAACAAGGTTTGAAAGGCACGTACCCCAGTGATGGAATCAGCTTCTCATCAGCTAAAGAGCAAGCGAGCTTGCTTGCTTGTTGATAGCTTGTTAGCTATGAAGGCATAATGCTATCCTTTTTTAATCATGGAGCTCTTCCGCGTGAGGAATTCTCACAAAATATTGAGAGGATATTTGAATATTGAGACAAGGACTCTCTCGGCCAGTCGTCGCAGGTCACCTGTGTCACGCCCATGGTAGCCCCACCATGAAACAGGCCTCAACATATCCTCCCTCCGCCGACTCTACTCTCCATTCTTGCATGCCCTTTTGATCCTTGAACGATTTGAAAGAAGTGTCATCCTCAACCTTGTGCGATTCAGAGGTCTTCATAGCCATTCTTCAGACATTTCTTCTTTTTCATACGTACTTCTACTTTTTTCCAACATTTTTCAAACATTTCAATTGTTTTTGCCTGTTTCTTTTACTTCAGAAGATTTTCCATTGTTTTTCAAACATTCGAGAGAGAAAAGTCATACCACTTGTGTGCATTTCTTGAAACTGACCATTTTGTCTTGACCAAGCTTTGCCCACTCGCCCAGCTGTCTACCATCTCTCAAACGTATTCGACCAACCGGCCATCCCAGCTGTGTGGCATCTTAACTCTGTTCACTTTGCAATTTAGCATCAATCCTTGCCAATGCAATGACGATGGCTATGCATACCTCTAATCTGACGGTCCTCACCACCCATCCTTCTACGTAGCCATCCCACCGAAGCAATCCAATACTACTTATTCTAGCTGGGAGAGGCCTTAGACACCTCCAGTAGGAAACGCCTTGGACGTGCACTAGCAGGAAGCCATAGAGTAAGCAAGAAAACGATTGCACCCTCACCCCATAAAACACCATTCTAAAGAGTAGTGACACCCACTTAGATCAAGATGCAAGGCCCCTGGAATCCACCGTGGGTAGAGAAGAGAATACCCCGAATAGATGTGCCAAAGTACGACGAGGAATCAGACCCAGTAAGATTCCTCCAGAATTTTGACAACACTTGTAAGTTTAATGGTGACAGCTCTGAAACCAGAAAGGTGAGGCTGTTCCCTATGATTCTTCAAGGTGGCGCCAAGGAATGATTTTTAAACCTTGAAGGCTCGAACAACACATCTTGGGAGACCATCACTGTTGTAAAGCTACCTTTACAAGCTTTACTTCCGGTGCCACTGGCGCCAGCATTGTCCCCGGCGCCAGCAGCGCCCCTGCTGCTCCCGGCGCCAATGGTGTCGGCGCCGCTCTTGGCGCCACTGTGACCAGAATCCAGCCGGCGCCAAGTCTCTATGGCTGAAAATCTTTGATCGGTTCTAGCGAAGTCCAGAGAGCTCAGATCGATGTGCAATCACCTCACACGATCTAGGCATGATTAAAAGAAGCCTGGGAATCAATAAAATCTAGAGAGAGAAAATGACTTTCTAGAAAGAAAAAATTCTAGAGAGAGAAAAAAGTGCTTTACCAGCCTGGGTAGAGTGCTTGGTATGAGGGGGGGGGTGCCGAATCCCACCAATACTATAGGGGACTGCGGGTTGCGACTCAGGGCGAGCTCCAACCAAGTCTCAGCCTCCCTTGCTGGAATGTTGTCATGGCTCTCGCCTTGGCATGCTAGTGCCCCGGAGACTAGGGTCGGTCACACACTTGAGATGTAACCTTCTCAGATTTATCAATAAAGTGGGATTTTCCTCAAACTGACTCTGATTACCTTATGGGTTTCAGTTTTTGGTAAAAGCGCCAATTGTAAGGCCGCTTCAAAATTTTTAAGTTGGCACATAGCTGAGGGTCGTATCCCGGGACGCCAGCGGTATGCCGTCGGGACCATTCGGTCCATGGGGCCAGCGGTATGCTGTCGGGACCATTTGGTCCAGGAACTGGTTGTCTCCATATCTGTCGCAGCTTGTGGTTCTGAGTGTTCCTTGCATGAATGTGAATGGGTTAAGCTCTTGGGGAACGGGCTCTAACCTGTCGACTGAGTTGGATGGCTTGCTTGGGTGGAAGTTACCTGTTTATGGCTGTCCAGTCTGGCGTGGCGCCAGGTTGGCTTCCAGTGCTCGTGACGAAGCTTTCAGTTGGTTAAGTCTGATGTAAGCTAGACCGCTTGCTTGGAATGGATGTTACTCGTTTGTAACGAAGCTTCGAGTTGGTTAAGTTTGATGTATGTCGGGCGGCTTGCTTGGAGGGAGGTCACCCACATCGGGACCCCCGATCTGGCATGGCGCCAGGTTGGATCTCAATGTTGGTTTTCGGAACTTCAAGTTGGTTAAGTCTGATCGTTGTTGGCGAGTTGGCTGCTTGTATGTCAAGTGGGTTTGGATGGCAAGAGTTGAAGGCTGGGAATCTAAGTCGTGGTTCCCGGCTCCCTTTGGGATGACTGCGCTACATGTGGTATCAGAGCCGACTGGCCGGTCAGCTATGCGGATCTCACGGAAATGGTCACTGTTTGGGGTTCATCAAGACAATTGTTGTGCAAGGTGCTACCCACAGTGTAAGCACGGGTGCATCCACGGTCGGGCTGGTCGGCAAAATGGGGGACTTGATGAGTCAAAGTGCTGCCCTCGAGGTGTAAGCACGGTCAGTTCTCGCGGTTCAGGCCTGGCGCTGTTTGCACGTAGGACGGATGAGACAAAGTGCTACCTAGGTAGGTGAAAGCACGGTCTGTACCTTGTGGGGTGCGAGGCGACATATTCAAACTGTACGGGTTAACCATTGATACAGAGATGCTGCTCGAATTTGGGTGTAAAGCATGGGGGGTTAGCTGCCGGTGCGGGATAGCTGCTGATCGTTTAGCTATAAGGGCTATCGACCAAAAAGTGGTGGGGCGTGACTGAGGCAATGTGCTGCTTAATGGTGAAAGCACGGATAGTTGGAGGGGTGTCCTATGTGGGCTGATTCTGTGATTGATTTGTATGGGCGCGGCCAAGCAAAGGTCCTTTGGCAGGACCATCTCAAAGGGGGACCTTGTCTTTGTTACTTAGGAAACTTGCCTGAGTGTCTTACTTGTATGTATTCATGGTGAGTCTTAGTACTCGTGCTTTGCCTGGTTTCCATGATTGCTTGTGATACAAGGAGCTGATGGATCGAGAAGGAACCTTTATTTTGAAGGCTGATACCATCAAACAAAGAGGACTACAGAATCTGTGGGGCGGATTTGCAATTCAAGTACTCGAACGTGAACGACAACGAAACGACTCAATCTTTGCAAAGGATGGATGGCTAGCCTGTTTCTTGGGTTAGTTTCATTTGCGACAACGCCCACCAAGACGCAAGCAGGAAGTCAAAAGTTGGAAAGGGCAATTTAAGGGGAGATCTTCTATGGAGCAGTTGGTCTTCATTTTGGGACGACCACCTTCGGAACTGAAACTCATTGAGCATGGGTGATATCCAGTATCAGTTGGGTTTTTCCTCAAAGGGGAAAGACTAGGATCCTCTTCAGAGATTGGCAAAAATTTGGATCGAGCCATAATCCTAGCAGATGGGAAGCAAAGTGTTAAGGCTTTTTGTCCGAAGAACTCTACTCTAAGTGCGATCAGCTGATTTTATAAGTGGAGGGGAACTATCAGACACCTCTCTTTTGGGGAAAATTTTGAATGAAAGTTGATCAAAACGGGGGCTCCTTCGTTGGCTTCAGTTTCTGCTGTGGTTCAGGCCTCTGAACAAAAGGAGGATGCTACTCACAAGCTTTCAATTGAATTAAGCTCTCCAATTCGACTTCACAAGATGGAAAGAAGTTTAATTTCCTTGATAGTATACCTTTTGATGGTGCCAACTATGGGAGAGGGCTTTCTGTGAGGTTTGCAGATGGTGATGATCAATTTTCCAAAATAACATCTTCTACAAGGTGTGAGAACCTTGTTTTTGTTGTTTATTATAAAGATAAGCAAGCTTAGAGATATTGAAAGAGTGCTTAAAACTAAAGTGAATCTTGTTTGGCCATATTTAGAAAGTGTTTAGTGTTTATTTTGGAAAGTCTATTCTTGTCACTTTCATGACTTGGGCAGTTGCTTTTCTTAATGATATTTAGAAATGAGGTGCATTGTTGGGTCATTATTGGAGGAGATACCAATGCTAGAGCATGCTAGATTGATTTCTACTAAAAAATCGAGTTCTTTACATATGTAGATTGGATTTCTTGTAGGTCAAAGCTCAATTTAGGTTTATGAACTTGAGGGATTCCGATTTCACAAGTGGATTACTAGATTTGGGTGATTTTTGATGCATTAGGAAGGTCTCATTAGAGGCTACAAGATTCTATATCGAGTTTTAGACAATTGCATGTAGAATTTGAAAGATTCAATTTTTTGTGATTTTGTCAAAATCCTAATTTTGATTAGATCTCTATTTTTGAAAGTTACTGGACTTTAGTAGAGTGTTTTTCAACCTTAGGAAGTGGCAACACTGAAACCCAGAAGGTAATCAGAGTCAGTTCGAGGAAAATCCCACTTTATTGATAATCTCTATGTCTCTCATCCGAAGTATTCCAGTCAGGCATCACCCCATAACGTTGAAGATCTTCTAATATAGCTGAATGGTTTTGCTTTAATTCTTCCATCCGCCTTTAAGGTCATGCAGCAGCGTCTCTGAAGGTTCTAATTTGACATGAATTGTCGCTTGGTCTTTGTCAGCCTTGATAATACTACTTTGACGCTTAAAGATATCGCTATGTGCTTCTTTTTAGATTTAAACTGACAAAGTTATGAGTATGAGACATCACTTAAGCATCCTGGCAGCAGGATTTTGTTTGTTGCTGCTGACGATGATTGTTCTTCTCGGTTGATAAACACAATTCTACCAATAGTCGAAGCTAAGATTGTCTATCATGCATTGACCATTATGGAGATACTTGAGTGATGCCTCATATGAGAAACATGATGCTGACAAAAAGCTTGAAGACAGAAGAAAATGCCTTGTGAAAACAAACAATTGAAACTATCATGATAAATAGTTGTGAATTTTTGTAACCAAGCAACCATTGGATTCTGATTTGAAATACAAGAAACATGAATGCACTAAAGTGAACATTCAAATTCAAACTCGGAAACTGTTGAAGAATCCCAGCATCACAGACTTACACAAGCCAGCGCCTCGAACAAGAATATATAAACATGGGCATGCTAAACCTAGTATAACAAAGTGGTCAACTTGCTAATGACAAAGCTAACAACAAAAATGTGAGCGTCCATATTTTTAAACTTTATTGTGAAATGACGGTGTCTTTAAATTTATTTTAATTCTTTGCATACAAAGTTTAGAAACCAAATGTTGGAGATAAAAGTTCAATTAATAAGTATATTTATTTGTTGGAGCCTTTTATTTATCCCTCTTAATGCTTCACCATTGAAAGATATTTGGTGGCATGTGTCAAAACTTCATTGGTGGAGACATTGTAGACCCTTGTTGCCACTTTGCACTTACCTTCAAAAGGGGGCCTTGTGTCAAATTCATATTATGGTATTAATGTGCGAGAAGCACCATTCTATTTGGGGTGGACAGTAAGGATAATGTTAATGGAACAAGATGTAACACCATGCGTCAAACTCAACCCATTGCCACTACCTCCCTTAGTCCTTACTATAAATAAAGACCAAGTTTTAAACGTGAGAAACCTAAAGCACATTGAGAGTGCGTGGACGCGCTTTCTCAACTCCTACCCCAAATAAACCCACCTCCACCAACGGGCTCCGAGTGCGCGTTTAACAATCACTCGTCCCAACGCTAAAGCCTGCTCCAATACCTCTCCTCTCCTCTGCAAACACTCTCAAACTCCTCCCCACACACAATTCCAGGACTAGTGCTGTATGCAATACTATCTATCTATCTATCTCCCACTTCACTCTCAACTCTTTACATTGTCAACTGCCGTCAATTGAAGATACTCATCTGCTACATACGTAGATGGCTGTATTGGCTCCTGCAAAAGGGCATCGCAAAAATGCAAACAGATGTAGCTCTAGCCCTCTGCATTCCGTGAACAAAGACAAGCGACGTTACAGGGGAGTGAGGATGCGTAGTTGGGGGAAATGGGTCTCCGAGATCAGAGAGCCTCACAAAAGGTCTCGCATTTGGTTGGGTTCCTTCCCCACCGCAGATATGGCTGTCCGCGCCTACGATGCTGCCCTCATGTGCCTGCGCGGTCCGTCTGCAGCCTTCAATTTCCCTGAATCGCCCCCGGATTTGCTTACGGGCCTCATCTCTCACCAAAATTCATTCAAGATGCTGCGGCTGCAGCCGCTAATAAGGAATTAGTGTCGCATCGTTCACAATTGCCAGAAATTTCCTCGGACAATGACCGTGCGACCAGTAGTTTAGATGACTCCACATCCTTCACATTGTCGTCGGATGCTTTATGTCATGATGAAGTCGATTATGATGATATGGCAGAGCTTGCTACCTCACTTCAGCATCAATTTCCAGATGAGATCGAAGAGATTGCTTCGGCTGTTGATACATTTCTCGCGCTTCCTCCATTGCCAGACGCCCGAGGATTTGGAAGCGAGCTTCCTTCTCTTGCAAATTTGCCAGAATCCTTTTGGGACCCTATACAAGCCCTGCTATTCTCAGTCTCAAGTCTTTCGCATGAAGACATTAGTAGCTACGAAGACTTAGTGCCATTTTACGAGTTACACCTCTGGAGCTGGCACTGCGATACTAATAGCGTTATCTTATCACAATGAAGTTTGATGCTTTGTGAATGAGGCCAATTATGCGTGCCATTAACAAATTTCCGCATTCATTCCATCAAAGAGCTCCCAATGCTGCGACTTTATTCTCTTTGCTAGTGAAGAGGGTAGAAATTGAGCTATTGGCAGAAAATTGGCGGCGGCAATCTGAGATATGACCCGATTGCTGAAGTAGGCAGTAAGAATAGAGCTTTAGGGTCATAGTCATTATATAGCAAAACCCCGCACAGAAGGGGATTAAACGATCCACGTGGTCAATTGATCTCGTGAATCTGTAATTTTGTATAGCGTCATACTGATACATTACACCGAGGCCATTCTTCCATTCAATTTGGTTTCAAAGAATTCGAATGATTTGCTGACTGTCATGTGGTGTATACTTTGATGCTATTGTAATTCAGAAAAAAATTGATGTTGCCACCTGAAAGGGCTACAGGCTTTTGAATAATTTTCCATGCTTGCATCATTGCATTCAATAAAAACTAAGCCACGCTCATCTTGTGCACTGTAACAGTTTCGGAAATTATCACCACCCAGTCAGTAGCCCACTTCACGCAGATTCCCGATTCTATTCCTGAGCTTGAAAGGCGTTTAATTTTCAAAGCAATGAGTGAGATAGAACTATGTACCTTTTCAAAAACCGCTGTATTTTAAATGTGTCTCCTGATCCATTTAGGAAGAGGAGCCCATGACTTTCAAACATGATGTCATGGGTTCGATACCTCATCTTCCGGAAACCTTTTTCGGGTTCTCCTCCAAAGACCTGTATTTCAGGAACTCTTCCGGTTTTTTCAAGGATGAACCTCAATACATGCTAATTATACATTATTTTATGACCTAAGCAATTTTTTGAGCATGCCGATTTTTGACAAAAGTTGCCGATTTCATTCATGGACTTTGCCGGCTTTTTCAAACACTGCTGGCATCTTTTGTGTTGGCATGCCGCACTCGGCCTTTTTGCACTTCTAGTTATAATCTTAAATGCATCTTTCTTTGTTCACCCCGATTCAAGAATGTTATTTGGAGGCTTTAGATTGTACCAAAGTCAATTTGTTACTTTCATCTTATTCTTTGGCTTTGAACTTGTTGAGGAAGAAGACCTTCTCGAGTTCTTATTGATTGTCATATTCAAAAATTTCTTGTTGTCACTTGCCAAAGCATTGTCTTCATTCAAATATGCAAGATAATTTTAGCACGACAATAGTCATGATTAGTTTCTAAAGTATTTCAGTATTCAAGACTATTCACAATCAATATTCATGATCTGTATTCACAAAATTCACAATATTCATGACTAGTATTCACAATATTCATGATTTATATCTCATAATATTCGTTTCTCAGTATTCGCAATTTCATATCGGTATTTACGATCAGTATTCACAATGTTCACGATCAATATTCACAATATTCATGTTCAATATCTCATAATATTTGTTTATCAGTATTTGCAATTTCAGATTAGTATTCATGATCAGTATTCGCAACATTCATGATCATTGTTCACAACATTCACGATCAATATCTCAAAATTTTCATTTCTCAATATTCGCGATTTCAAATTCACAAACCATCAATAAAGTAGCCTTCAAGATGCATATCAAAAAACTCGACCATTTCTTCATCCAATATGGAAGACATTTTCTATGTCCTGCAATAGAAAACACAATCACAAAATTATAATCATATAAAGACCAGCTGTCATTATCGAAAACCAAAACAAAACAAAACAAAACAAAATACATGTGTTTCGAATATATTTGATATTATCTGCTAATGACACAATCAAGTTGTTGGGCGATGGGTTAAAGAAAAAGTTAAAATTTTCTGGAACTTCTTGAATGTAAACTTTGGATGGTAAAGTAGGACTTTGTGGCATTCAATTATTTTTCCTATCTGCAATGCGAAATCTGCACACACAAAATTTCCAAAATCAAAAGTCTGGTGATATGATGGGAAGCCCTGTCTACAACTCAAATATATAAAAAAATTATGAACTTTTTAATGGGAAGCCCTGGCTACAACTCAAATATATAAAAAAATTATGACTACTTGTAAAGTTAGAAAATGACTAAACAATTTTCATCCATTCCTACTAGATGGTCATTTTTCAAGTAAAAAATTTACAAATCTCAAAACACCACAATAATGGCAAGGCCTTTCAGACATCATAGAAGAAAATTTGTCCAATACCAAAGACTGTCACCAACGAAAGATCAAACATACTCAAAGCCTTCTAGTGTATTGGCAAACTTTACAGGCATAGTTCGGATGTCGCTAGCGTGGGTGTTAAGCCAATATCCACAAGCAAGTTGCTTATCATCAAAAACTTGCAAAATTCCTCTGCATTGGTCAGTAATTAGTAATATCCCTATGATTCTCTGCTTGATCAGCTAGATCTATCAAAGAGGAAAAAATATTTTCAATAGCGTTCAATGACCAGATGCGATCACAAGTTTTCAAAATCACACAATCAATTGCCAACATGTTTGGGAACCAACGATGGTCTTATGTTGCATGCTTTTATTGAAATTTATGCATGTTCAAAGTCACAAAGATAAAAGAAAATGTGCATGCTAGCACGCTCATCCTTAGATTAAAGCTACTCGCATGCTCAATCATACAAAAAAGTGAATGCTCATGCTTGCATGCTCAACCATGTTGATTCCCATGCAAATTAAGGGAAATATATGCATGTGAGCCCTCCAATAATGTCCATACCTTTAAAATTTGGGTCACCTTAAAAACTCAGACCACCACACAATTATTCAAAACAAAGTGATTACTTGCAGTATATTAGTACCAAATTATTGAAAGTTTTTCATAAAAGTCAATCTTGTCAATGGCTTCAAACTACAAATAATCATTTGATTTGCGTATATGTCCGCACCTAGAAGAAAATATCTGGAATTTGCAATGATGTCATTGTCCATTTATGACAATTGATTATGGCTTGTGATGATTCGAAAGGTCTATGCTCAGGTCAAAAAGGTGCATATCTATAGGCTGCAAAGATCAAGATGTACGTATCACCTATGAGATACAACTAATTTACGAATGCAACAATATTTTCAAAATCAATGAATGGCATAAAGGATCAGATCAAAACAATTTCATAGTAACCTTGAAACAATTCCACGGCCACACTATTCCATCTTCATGGACTAGGTTTTTTGACATGATTGCCCAGTATTGAGGTACAACGACAGAGCTCAATTCTTCCACAGATCTTGATGGTCATCCTCTATATTTCAACCCCAGGCGGTTGTGACCTAACTGATAGGACCCACAGTACAGTAACACAGTGATTCTAACTTTAATTCTAACTCTCTCCCTTAAAGTAGAGTCACTTTCTATACAGTCATATACATAGCTTAAAAGTCAACAAACTTTAAGTACAGAAAGCTTTGATCTAAACTTATCAAACTTTTCTCCAGTAAGTGGCTTAGTGAAAATATCAGCTAGTTGTTCTTCTGTGCTACAATGAACAACATGAATTTCACAACTCAGCAGCCTCTCACGTATGAAGTGATATTGAATCTCAATGTGTTTAGTTCTTGCATGGAACACTGGATTCTTTGCTAGCTGAATGCCACTCTGACTGTCGCTATGTAAAGTCGTGGGATTTTTCTACTTCATGCCAATTTCTTCCAAGATTTGTCTCAACCATATAGCTTCTTGTGCAGCACTACACATTGCCTTATACTCTGCTTCTGTGGTGGAAAGAGCAATTGTACTTTGCTTCTTACTAGACCAGAAAAAGCAATTACCACAAAACTGGAATATATATCATGTGGTGGATCTACGATCATCATAGTCACCTCCCCAGTTCGCATCCACATAGCCACACAACTCAGGTAAACCATCATGCTTCCTGTAAATCAAGCCATACTCTGAAGTGTCTTTCACATAATGCAAAATGCGTTTAGCTGCTTTCCAATGCGTTTCCGTAGGTGCTGCCATAAACTGACTTACAATGCCAACAACATAGCATATATCTGGTCTAGTTGTGGTAAGGTAAATCAAGCTCCCTACTAACTGTCTATATAGCGTAGCATCAAATGACTGTGATTCATCAAGCTTAGAAAGCTTTTTACCTGGTTCAATAGGAGTGTTTACTGGTTTGCAATCCTGCAACCTAAACCTGTGCAGCAACTCTTTGACATACTTCACCTGTGTTAAACCCACTTCATGTCCTTTTTGCCACACTTCTACTCCAAGGCAGTAATGCATCAGGCTGAGATCCGTCATCTCAAATTGTTCCATGAGGTCTTTCTTGATCATGTCTATCATGTCTTGATTATTTTCCGTAATAATCAAGTCATCAACATAAAGAGCAATCAAAGCAACCATACCATCAAAGCATAAGACATATAGATTTGGATCAGAATGTGTTCTCACCATCTCCTTTGAACGAAAGTAGGCATAAATCCTGCTATACCACGCACGTGGTGTATGAAAGCAATCCTTATTATTAAAGCAATGAAGCATGCAACAATCCAGATTAAAGCAACAAAAACAAAAGAGCAATCCATGAAAGACAATTTAATTCTGCATTCTATTTCTTCGTCTGACCTTTTGTCCCAGACTTCATCCATAAGTTCAGATAATAAACTATCTGATAAATTTTTGCATACAATCATCGTTGCGGTTTTGTGTATATTGACATTTGAAATGAAATCCACAAATATATTCAAGAAAATAAATCTTGTACATTTATCTCTGAATGCATATATACATGTTGGACTAGAATTTCAGAAATAAATTTTCCTTCTGATGATGTTCTAAAAACCAAAATTCTGGCCTTCCAATAAGATCGAAATGATAATTTTGACCTTTTCCTTTCTCGAAATGCTCCTCTCGATATTGGATGCATCAAAACCCAAGAGCTTATTGAATATTTTCTTGGCACCCATAATCCATTATCATCTGTCTCATTAAATAAAACCACAGAGTCGATTGAGGAGCACGGCTTCCTTGATGGCGCCATTCGTAATGTGCATGCAAAAATCTGAAACAATGAACTATGAATATGAAAATTTGCATAGACAAAAAGCCATGAATATGAGAAAATGTGTTGGTGTAAATTTGAAACACTAATCTATTTGGTGCCATGATTTAACTCTGGTTAACCCTGTTAACCATGATTTGACAATGCATATACATTAATGGTACATCGATTTTCTCATCTCAACCATCTGTCATATTCATTTTCAATATTTTTGGGTCTCTTCGGGCAGTGATGAGCTGGAAGGGCAGGCCTCATCAACCAATAGCATTTCCACATGTTGTCCGACGAAACAACAATATATTTTAAAAGTTTTTATTTTATTTATATTTGAAATATTCTGCGTTACGTAGAACCCCGATTTCAAGGTTTCAATTGGTCCACATGGCAACGAAAATAAGAAAAAAATAAAAAAGCATTTTTTTCAAAGGCCCTCTTCGGGCTCTAAGTTTCTCTTATGTGTTTGTTGTATACCTAACACATTTAGTTCCATTTCGTTCAGTACAAAAAAGACAGTGCACTATGGACGCATGGACGACACTTTCAGTTAGAATTAAAGTTAGAATCACTGTGTTACTGTACTGTGGGTCCTATTAGTGGATAAGGATCAGTTGGCCTCGCCACGAGGCAAGTCGACGGGACACGCGTCCCACCAACGGCAACCTGGGTCATGCATGGGTTGTCTGAGTGAACAACTATATGTACAGTGTAATTTCATTTTGAGAAATACAGTTGCTATGTGAGCTTGCTGAGGAGAGTGATTTTTTGTCTGTGTTACTATGTAGCATGATCTGTGTTCCTGTGCAAAGCAAATTCTAAGTTGGTATCAGAGCCGTACAGGGAGTGTACACAGTACAGTGTCGTCGTTGAAGAGAGCTTCGGGAGAACTGTCTTCTGAGAGTTCGGGGCTTTACGACGGGTTGAAGACGGAAAGAGAAGCACTAGTGCACGGTTTCTAATTTATAGAGGCTTGCTAAGCTCAGCAGAGGGATTATTAGCCTGTGCATAGCATCAGATAGGGAAAAATTTGGTGAAAATTTGACAATTTCGAAGCCAGCTGAAAATTGAAACCGGACTTGGGGTTACGGTTTTTATACATAACTGGTGATTTCTTCGCTGTTTGTGCACCGTTTTGGATGTCGTAAGGACAGAAGGAAGCTAATCACACTGTCAATCAACCATGGAGAGATTCTGAGGTTTATGTCAGAGATTTGTCTCTAGACAGTTAACCTAGCAGATTTGCGGTAAAAAGAAGAAAAAGCCACTTTGTCAAGTTGAGTTAAAATCACCGTTTCTCCACGGAATTTCCTGACTGAACACTCTACAGTCATGGATTCATTAGGGCGACCCTGCTCCAGGCCTCAGATCGTGCTCAAAACGATCCACAGGAGAGCTTAATCTGATAATTATCAAAGAAGGGAGGCACGGCCGCAGACAGGGAGGTCGCGGGCTGTTCGAGTGCCCAACGCGATAAACAGCTTAGTGTACCGAAGACCATAGCGTCTGCAGGAGTATGGTTCGATGCCCAGATGTACTTTGGACCTTTAGATGAGGTGTCAAATGAATCAACGGTCCAGAATCTGTGATGGGAAAGAAATTTGAACCACAAGATTTGATTCAGCCATTGGATGAGCTTTGAACAGGACCCTGAAGAATTGAAGTGCATTCTGGCCTTCAACTTCATTAAAAATTTTCATACTGAAAGTTGAGTTGGGTCCCTTCACAAGTGAAGAGTGAAGTTTCTTTAGAGTGAAGAAACAGTTCAAAAGCTAGAAAAGACCCTATTTTTGGGTCCTTTGCCCGTTTTGACCCAAACGAAAGGCTATAACCTCCAAACGAAGGGCACCCGGACTGTACCTGCAAGTACGGTACAACAAAACAGAGTGGTTGCAGCGGAGAAAGTGTTCGGAGTATGCCAGAAGTAGTTTCACCATTCCACTGGGCACGTTGTTGGGAGTTGACGACTGAGTGCATTTCGGAAGGCGACGCCGATTTGGCTTTCAAATTGGTGGAAAAGCGGCGAGTGGCCTGGTAAGAAAAAAAGTGCAGGTCATTATTTTCAACTTCTGACATCACTGTTGGCCTTGACATACTGTTCTTAGCCTAAGGCAGAAGTTTTAAGCAATTTTGCGATGGCAAACATGGGAGAGTCCATTTTGAGTGAAAGTAGCAAATTGGACGGGATTTCCAACTATGCAGTGTGGAAATTCAAAATGAAAAACATACTGATGGAGAAAGATGTGTGGGAAGTCGTCACAGGTGATGAGAGAAGGCCGCCAAATGAAGCAGACATCAAAGTGTTCGACAAAAAGATGAGGAAAGCTTTGACCTTCATTAACTTGTCAGTGAAGGATCACATCATTACCCACATTTGTGATGCTATTACCCCAGACAGGCATGGGATGTGCTAAAGGAGCAGTTCGAGACATCAAATCCGTCAAGAATCATGTCTCTGAAGTCAAAGTTGAATAGTGCCCGCATGGAGCAAGGAGAGCACATTCAGACGTACATGACCAGAATCAAGACAATGAGAGATGAACTGCATTCTATTGGAGAGCGCATAGGTGATGTGGAGCTGGTGCATAATGCATTATGCGGCATTGCAGAACCCTATCAGATGTTTGTGAGCGGAATAGCATCAAGAGAAAGATTGCCAACCTTTGACGAGCTCATAGGAATCTTGATGCAGGAAGAGCAACGACGAGAAATGGTGAAAGCTAGACGTCAAAATACTGACGATCAGGCACTTGCGACTTGCCAAAAACAAGGCAAAGGCAAGGGCAAGAAGAAGTCTAAGCAGCAATTTGCCAAGTCTCAGGAGGATGAGGGATCTTTTAGCAAAACTAAGAAGAAAGACAAGTGCTTCCATTGTGGTAAAAAGGGCCATTGGAAGAGTGAATGTCGCAAATTCCTGGCGGAACAAGGCAAGGAGAAACCAAAACAAGCAGGTAACCTTGTCGATGAAGGTGAGATTGAAGACTCTAGCATCTTCATATCTGCATTGTCATCTAATCAAGATGATCAAGCATGGTATATTGGCTCAGGAGCCACAAGACACATGACAGGTAACAAGAATTGGTTCAGTAATTTGAAGGTGTTAGATAATGGAACATCTGTTTCACAAGCAAATGGTGAGGTGTGCATGATCAAGGAGATAGGCACAGTTTCAATCCAACTGCCTGATGGCAAAAGCAGGATGATCAGGGAGGTACTTTACGTACCAGGTTTGAAGAAAAATCTACTTTCTGTTGGAGTCATTACTGATCAAAAGTTGAAAGTAGAATTCGCCCATGATCGTTGCTTTGTGAAGAATGCGAACCAAAAGTTCAAAGTTATTGCGAATGGAATAAGAGAGCCCAATACAAAATTGTACAGGCTGAATGCTACAATCAAGGGGCAACATGGACTTGTATCATCCGTTTCTTCGAAACTGAGTGCACAAGAGGCTTGGTCACTTGAACTTGGGAAGCCTCAGTTTGATGAGAAAATTGGAGATGGTAACAGGACTGCCTACCATAGAAGATCACTTGAAATCGATGTGCGAATCTTGTGTATATGGGAAGCAGCATCGAGAGAAGTTCAATAAAGGGGGTGTTGCAAGAGCAAAGAACATCCTGGATTTAATCCACACAGATTTATGCGGGCCTATGAGGACCATGTCCTTAGGAAAAGCCTTCTATTTCATGACCTTTATTGATGATATGTCACGTAAGACGTGGATCTACTTCTTGAAGAAGAAATAAGATGCATTTGATAACTTCAAGAACTTCAAAAACTTGGTTGAAAATCAGACAGGTAGGAAGATCAAAGTCCTAAGATCAGATAGTGGAGGTGAGTATAAGTCTAATGACTACAATGATCTTTGTGATCAATGTGGGATTAAAAGACAATTTATGCAAGCTCATACTCCTGCTCTCAATGGTGTAGCTGAGCGCAAAAATCGTACGATTGTGGAAAATGCCAGATCTATGCTAGTTGAAATGAAACTACCAAAAGATTTTTGGTCAGAAGCATGTAGCACGACAGTCTATCTTCAAGATAGAAGTCCTACCATTGCCATACCAAAAATGACACCTGAGGAAGCATTCACAAAGAAGAAGCCAAAGGTGAACCACTTGCGAATCTTTGGATGTAAGGCCTTTGTACACATTCCTAAGGAAGAGAGACGTAAACTTGATGTAAAAGCTATCAAGTGCATATTCCTAGGATATGATGATCGCGTGAAGGGCTACAGATGTTTTGATCCAGTCGAAAACAGAACCCATATAAGCCGAGATGTTATCTTTGATGAATCGAAGATGTATGAAGACGAAGATGCTGAGAAGATAGACACATCCAGTAGGAAAGATGGTATAGTGAGGATACCACCTGATGATGATCCATTCATTGACCTTCCGAGTGATGAACATGAGGATACATCTCAAGATACTACTACTCAACCTCAAGAAACAGGTTGGAGAGATAGGGACAAACCTTGTGGTGCAAGAAGGATTGAAATTGCAGGTGACAAATGCAAGGAGAAGGATGTACCGTGGGATACATTTTCACCAGGAAGCCGATCACCTGACAGAAAGCTCCCTAAGTGGTTTGAGGGATTGATGGAGAGCCGCGACATAGATGACTTTCCAGGATCATCTAACCAGAGAGAGCTACGAAGATCAACAAGAGAGAAGATACTACCAGAAAGGTATGAAGCAAATTATGCTCTCTTATCTAGCATTATTCAAAGCAAAGAACCTTCGACTTATAGTGAAGCGAAGGATGATGACATTTGGATCAAGGCCATGGGAGAGGAGATGGAGTCAATTGCTAAGCATAGCACATGGGACTTAGTAGAACCACCAGTTGGCAAGAAACCCATTGGTTGCAAATGGGTATACAGAACTAAGTACCATGCAGATGGAAGTATAGCAAAGCACAAAGCAAGATTGGTGATCAAAGGGTACGCACAAAATAAAGGCATTGACTATGAGGAGACCTTTGCGCCGGTTTGTAAGTGGAATACTCTACATCTACTTATTTCTTTAGCTTCACATTTTGGTTGGCCTTTGCATCAGATGGATGTGAAATCTGCTTTTCTAAATGGTGAGTTAGAAGAAGAAGTGTTCATGGATCAACCTGAAGGCATTGTAACGAAAGGACAGGAAAATAAAGTATGTCGCTTGAAGAATCGATTTATCGATATTTGTATTTTGGTTGTTGCAGTCGGCATTGGAGCCTGAACATTCTTTCTGTAAAGATAAATAAGGAGGGAGTATCAAAATTCTATGTGTAAAATTAAACTCAGTTGCAAATACACATAGAGAATTTGATTCTCTACTTCATGATGTCGTTTGGGAAATATCGACAGATCAACTTCAATTGGAGAGATAACGATTAGATTTCTCAAGGTATATTCAATTTATCTCCTCAAAAGCAAGCTGCTCCTGTCTTAACAGCCTTTCAGGTTGCTCAGGATGCAGATTTTATTATATATGATAAAAAAGAAATAGAAGTCCTTCCTAATACAGAGGAAGGCAATATTATAGCAGAGAGTCCTCTTGTCCTAAAAGGCATTGAGGCCCTTCCCAAGATAGAGGAAGGCGAGATTATAGAAGGAGTTGTTCCCTTATTTTCTAATACAAATAAAAAAAATATAGAAAAATTGACTGAATAGAGATTTTCTTGGGGATAGGCTACTTCCTCTTCCTCATAGAGGTAGTCGGCAAGTTGGTTCTATCTAAAGGCAGGTCTCTGGAGGTGCTGGCGTTATCAACATGCAGACCAGAAAAACGGTCTTGAAGCCTTCTGAGAATGACGAAATCTGTTGGCATGATGGTGACACGCTTACCATGCACTACCAAAAGACAAGTATCCTGAAAAAAATGGGACAGAAAATCTTCTACAACACCCTATAAGGCCTGCATGGCTGTCACGGCAAAATGAACATTTAGCCCAAGTGACAGAGTGACATTCCTTACAGATCGGTTGAAAGGAGCTCTAGGGATCAACAGTTTAGTTGATCTCTGGAGTTTTCTAATCTCCCTCAGCCAGACCTACTTCCTGCCACGTCTACGGCCAGTTCCAGGGGTTATGGCATGGCTATACAGTGGTTATGGCATGGGCAGTGGATTTGGTCCTGGCCATTATTCTGAGAAGAAAAAAATTAACAAAAAAAAGTTTGAACAAAAGCAAAGGGGATGAAAACAAAAAAAGTGTTAAACATGTCATTTTCGGTTCGGATTTTCATGCAAATTTATGATTTTTTGGCCGGATATCGATTTCAAGCGCGCCGTTTGCACTAATTACCCTCCGTTGACTAACTTGCGTATGGAACCGATACTGCCTCATCCGGTATCGCATTCAAGCACGTCTTACATATCCTTTCTTTTGTGCTCTTTGTTCACGTGCACGGATTTGATATTGTAATTTCTAATATCTCTTTCGAGCGCACATTGCCTTGGTTTGCGTCTGAGAGCGATATTTGGAATTTTACATCTGTTATTTTTGTTTGAAATGTCTAATTTTGTTTCTAGTTTGTTTTTTTTTTTTTTTCATGAATTTGGTATTACTAATAGTTTGGAGTATTTCAAATCTTTCTTTTTTTTTCTTTTCTTTTTATTCTTCCTTCTATAACTGAGGGCCCTGGTGTGGAGGCATTTACTGAGATATATCTCAGATTTAAGTCCTTGCTCAGTACTCCGTTATTCAGATCTCAGAATAAGAACATGATTCATTATTAGGACCTGGTGCACTCAACAAGCATATCTATAAAGCTAAGCTTGATAGAATGTTTACCAAGTTACATAATGATTTCAAGTCTGTAGATGAGTCCCCAATTCACAATAAAAAATGTAGTTTTGTTGATTTTCAGTCTGCATTTGTTTTTCTTCTTTTGTTAAATATTTTTGACGATTCGAAAGTTGTCCCTTCCACTTCTGAAGCTACTTCTTCTAGTGGTACAAAGTTTGAAAAAGTCAAAGATTGTAGATATAAATACTTTTTTTTATTGATACGAGCGTTAATTTAGATGATTGTTCAGATTTTAATCCTGCTCAAAATAGGGCATCATTTATAGGCCCTAGAACACCCACTACCCTTTCTCCTTCTGATAAATCTTTGATCACTTTGCCTACTTATAATATAGATAACAGTTCTTTTTTGACAATATCGGATATATTGGATCTTTTTTATTTCACTGAAGCTGAGACTCTTTGCATTTTGAACAAAGAGCTTGATGAATTTTCGGATATAATTGATTTTGATGCTGATGATCTTCTCCCTGGTGTTGATGATGTACATAATAATAAGTTTTATTCAGGAAAAGATTGCTTGAAAATGGCTGTGGAGGAAATGCGCAACAAAGAAGATGATCTACCTTCTGAGGAGGAGTTTCTCAGAATCCAAAGTCAACTTGGTTTTCCACAACCAACTGTCTATTCACCAACAATATTGACATCGAAAGGTGGACATAATATTGATGGAAAGACAATAATCAAGGAAGACAAAGCTGAATGCGTAAGTTTTTGTATCTTATAATGTTCTAGTAGATTCGTTATGTCAGATTATATACTAGAGCTTACTTTGTTTTTTATCATTTCAGAAAACAATTTTCCTTGATGATTTCGCAATTCGTCGAGGAGGGCAGAGATCTTTTGCTGGAGAATTTTCAAGAGATTATATATTGGGGCACTATCTGAAGTTCTTCAAGAATAATGAGATAAGTGTTGCCCATTCAAAGTTTCATCAACATGGTGAGACTATGATTATGGCAATCAAGGCACTGTCTCATTTTCTTGGAGGACATAATTTCAATAAGGTGCATAAAATAATTTTTGTAAAGAAAACCATTGCGGTTAAAATTTTAGGGTGCGTCATAGCTACATTTTTAGTATACTCATCCAAGATGATGGACTTCTAGTCATTTTCCAAAGAAATGAGAGGATTCAGTATGCATTTTTCTATCATGCAACATAACCCTTGTGAGGCTTGATCTTGTTTTGTGGACATGCAATTCTCCTATGCATCTTGGAGAATAGTTATATACTCCTCTAAGGATTCACCTGTATCACTCATTTGAATTCTCCACAGCCTTGATAAAGCATCAGCAACTTGGTTTTCCCTGCCCTTGAGATATTCAATAACAAAGTCATATGCTTGAACTTGTGCCAATCATCTCTTTTGTTTGTCCGTAAGCTGCTTCTGACTTAAGAAATACTTAAGCCTATGGTGATCACTTTTAATGATGAATTTCGACCCATAAATCGCCATTTTTTCAAGGCATGAACTATAGCTAACATCTCCTTGTCATGCGTAAGATATGACATCTCCTTATCGGTTAATTTTCTACTCTCATAGGCAATCACACCATCCTTCTGACTTAGTATGGCTCCTAATCCACTTCCACTTGCATCAACAATCACCTTGAAAGGTAAACTGAAATCTGGTTGTACCAAAACTGGGGATCTACTATCTGTCTCCAATATGGCAAATCTAGGCATTCAAGTTTTGTTCGACGACAACACTTGTCACATGCCGATTTTTTCCAATTTTGCGAAGTTAAACTTCAATATTAGCTTGATTTTTCGTGTGAAATATGGGCTAACATTGGCGACTACCACCGGGTAGTATGGTCCCCATACGGTGGACCCAAAGTCTCTGGTTTCACAAACCAGGTCTTGGTGGTGAATCAAATATAGTGGGATCAACACCCTTGCTAAGTGATGCTAACCACAATGAGTTGGTGGGATGTCTTCAACAGCTTCCTACCTAGAGGTCATCGATTGAGCCCTTAGGATATAGTGATGCGAGCTGGACGAGCTGCAAGGATGACAACGAGTCCATTACTGGAGGATGTACAATAGCGTGCGGAGCTGCAATCAGCTGGATATGCAAAAAGCAAACCCTGGTAGCTCAATCCTCTTGCGAAGCTGAGTATGTCGCAACCTCGAAAGTGGTGAATGAGATAGTGTGGCTGCGGATGATGTTGGAGGAAATCGGGATACCACAAGAGGGGCCAAGCATGATGATGATGGACTCCCAGAGTGCCATCTATCTATCCCAGGATCCTGTCTTCCATTCAAAGATGAAGCACATTCCTCTGAAGTACCATCACATTTGAGATTTGATCTCGAAAGGAGAGCTCTAGGTCCAGTTATGATGTGGCATTTGATGATGTGGCATTTAATGATGTGGAATATCTCCACCATGTGAGGATCTACATTTTGGTAAAAAAAGTTGTCTATTCTCGCGTCATGGTGATATCATCAAAATCTTTGATTAGCCATAACTTTCTTATTTGAGCTCGGATGGAGATGAAGTGAAAAGCAAAAATGATCTACTCTTTGCGTAGAATCCATTGGAATATCTCCACCACATGAGGATCTGCCTTCTAGTAAAAAAAAATGGTCTATTCTCACGTTATGGCGATATGCCACATCATCAAAATCTTTGATTAGCCATAACTTTCTTATTTGAACTCGCATGGAGCTGAGGTAAAAAGCAAAAATGATCTACTCTTCACGTAAAATACATTGGAATGATCACATCTTGCTCATGATTCTATAAACATATCAAAAATGTCTAGAAAGTCTATTGTTATTCTACTCGTCCGCAGTTTAATGGCTGATGTTATTGTAGATGATGTTTTGCAGCTTCTTGCAGGTTGGCCCTCTTTAAAACATGTAAGTTTGTTTAACTATGCTTTGCTCAAAATATATTACTACTAACCATAAGTTTTAAGAGTCGGGTAGTTAGGAGTCTTGCGGGCAGCAAGTATTGTCAAATCACAACTCCAGACCCTGCCCAGCGGGAGTTTCGAAATGTTCAAATATATTACCGGAAAATGCCAATTTTTTTCAGACCAACAAACAACGTTACGTTCGTTCACAGGTGTAAAAACTTTATTGGGCCACATGTACATTGAATAGTTGAATAGTCAAAAAAAGCATCTTGACAAACAGCCCTTTTGGTGCTTGGAACTCCTCTAATGGTACATATTTTATTGTGCCATTCATTTTGTTATTGCAAGAATGCTATTCTTTATGTCTTGTTTTTGCTTAGTGCAGGGTGATCTATGACACCTCAATCACTAGCTTAATCTCTTTAGAACAATTCATGCACTAGCAATGACATTCTTAAACACACGCTGTACATGACTCGTTCATGCTCCCTCACACTAATGACTTGTGAAAAATTGTCAACTAGTAGTATTTTCCTAACTTGAGATTTTGTAGGCCTATGGCCAAATAAAAGTTAGAGATAGGTTCATACATGTATGTAGAGGCCCAAAGTATGTGTACACTACTTTTGAGGTCACATTAATTAGAGGAGGTCGAGTGTGGAGCTCTTCTATTGGCTCATAATTTGGTGCATTCCTATTTGACCAAATTTCTAGGTATATGGGTGAATCCTATTGGACCCCAATTTTAGCCTATCATAAGACAAGTGGCTGCTATAAATAGCCATCTCCACGAGTATGTACACATCTCATTTTCATTCTATTGAATGAATGTTATGCTCTTTGAAGATCCATCTTCTTCTCTCTCACTTTTTTGTTCATATCTTGCATTCTAGCCACTAGAATTGTGATTTCTTTGTTGCTATGGCTTCACACGTGTGAAATGCAGGTTGTAGGCTCTGAAGTACGGACAGGGACAGCAAGTTTCTGTTTGTGGAAGCTTATGATCAGATTTTGATGTTTAGTTGATGTTTAGTATGCTTAACATCACAATTTCTATCATTTTTTCAATCTAGATGTGCATAACTTCCATGGCCAAGATCTTTATGAAACTTTAGCATCTTTTGGATCTGAGTTTTTCACATGGTATCAGAGCATTAGGCGGCCAAATGTGCAGGTTTTGCCAGATTTAGAAGAGATTTGTGGGCGAGTTTGCTTTTGTAGCATTCCAATCAAGTTTCTAGCTAAAAATCTTGTTGATTTATGTGTAGAAATTGGATCTTTGTGATCAAAACATCATTTGTATGCATTTCAATTGAAGTAGGGCGAATTCCCTCTGTACTTATCAGAATAAGGAGACAAAAATTGTTTTGGAAAGAGGGAGATGCAAGATCCAACAAGATCCTATTAGTTTTCCATTCTAGCATATAGTTTTTTGATTCAATTTCTTGCTTCTTCATGTCAAAAACTTCAAAATTGATGTAACCCTCTGATTTTCAGTTTGCTGAATGATTCAAGAGTGTATTTCAATCTTAGGAGTGAGGGAAAAGCAAGTATATTGAGGTTTGGTCTTGGTTTGATCAAGAAATCATAAAACTAGTGGCTAAAATTGAGGAAAAAGTGAGGAAAAGAGAGAAAAAGTAAGGTTTTAGGTTCCAAATCTTTGTGATTTCTTCTTGTGTTTCATTTGTTGATTCAAGAGAGTGCTTAGTGCATTGGAACAGGTCAAAGATCAGAGATCAATCATTGCAACATGGCTACAAATGGAGGCTACATGTTGGAAAGCAATGATAGGCTTACCTCCCTCAACTATTCTACTTGGAAAGTAAGGATGGAGTCTTTGCTTGAGATGAATGAGTTGATGGATATTGTTGTAGGTGTGGAGGAGAGACCTTTGGCACCTCAAGAACAATTGAGGTATGACAAGAGGGCAAAGAAAGCCCTTCACATGATCAAGATGAATGTGACAAATGAGCTTATCAAAGAGGTTGGTAAGTGCACATCATCTAGTGAAGCTTGGGAAGCCTTGAAGAAGGTTTATGAATCCAAGTCTACTTCTAGAGTGTTGACTTTAAGAAGGCAAATCTTTTCTTGTATGCAAAAGAAGAGTGAGAATGGACATGCTTTTGTTTTGAGAGTTAAAGCATTGAATGATGAGTTAGCATGCATTAATGATGGCATAAATAATGAGGAGCTTGTTCAAGTGATTCTCAATGGCTTGTTGGATGATCATGCTAATCTTGTTCAAAGTTATGCTATCCAAAAATGTTTACCAAGTGTTGGAGACTTGCAAGAGGTCTTGTTGGCTGAAGAATTCAGGTTGCAAGCAAGAGTGGGAGCATCTTCTACATCTCAAGGAGGAGAAGAGGAGGCAATGTTCTCTAAAGGCAAGTTCAAGGGCAAAGGTAAAAGCAATTGGTCTAAAGGGCAAGACCAAGGTGAGCACTCTACTTTTGGCAAAAAGAAGGATAGATCTAAGCTAAAATGTTTCTATTGTGGAGTCAAAGGGCATTTTGCTAGTGATTGTTTTAAGAAAAAGAGGGATCAAGGGGAAAAGCAAACCAATCTAACTATTGATGAGGGTGGGGATGAGCTTCTTTCAAATGATGCTTTTGTTATGTCATCTTGCTTGTTGGCTAATCATGGAGACATTGATCCTTGGTGGATTGATAGTGGAGCCACTTCTCATATGACATATCATAAAGAGTATTTTTCATCTTTAATGGCATTTGATGGTGATAGGAAGGTAATCTATACCGCAAATGATGGTGAGTGTGCAATCAAGGGGATTGGCACAATTCCTATTTCACTTTCTACAAATAGGAATATAGAATTGAAAGATGTTTTGCTCATTCCATCCATTACCAAGAACTTACTTAGTGTAAGCCAAATGCTTGACAAAGGATTCAAAGTTGAGTTTGATGGTGATGCTTGCTTGATCAAAAAGGGGTGTAGTATCATTGCAAAAGGGAAAAGGCAAGGGAAATTGTTCAAGCTTGATGCATGTGTTGTTGCTAACCAAGTTGGATGCATGGCAAATGAACAAATGTCAATTCAAGAGGTATGGCATAAAAGGATGGGACATCTCAACTACAAGGCCTTGGAGGTAATAGCCAAAAAGGAGGTAGTAAGGGGACTTCCCAAGTCTCTTACTTGCTTGAATCATGTTTGTGAAGAATGTGCTTTGTCTAAATCACATAGATTGCCATATACTAGATCTATATCTAGATCTAAGATGCCTTTTTCTCTCTTGCATTCGGATATTCATGGTGTTACTACAATTAGCAATGGAGGTGCTAAGATGTATGTAACTTTCATTGATGATTTTAGTAGATTTTGTTGGGTTTATCTACTAAAGAGCAAGGATGAGGTGTTTGATGTGTTTGTCAAGTTCAAAGTTGCTATTGAGACTCAATTTACAACCAAAATCAAATGCTTGAGGAGCGACAATGGTGGTGAATACATTTCTAACAAATTCAAAGCCTTTTGCGATGAGCATGGGATCAAGAGGGAGTACACATGTCCAAGAACACCACAACAAAATGGAGTGGCCGAGAGGAAGAATAGAACCTTGTGTGAGAGTGCAAAGGCAATGAGATTGAATGCTAATCTTCCTAAACCTTTTTGGAGTGATGCTTTGTTGTGTGCAAATTTCCTATGCAATAGATGGCCAAGTGTTGTATTGGAAGGAAAAACCCCTTTTGAAGCTTTGTTTGGTATGAAGCCTAATGTCAAGTTTCTAAGAACTTTTGGATGCATTTGCTACTTCAACATTACTCTTGATGATAGAACTAAGGAGGATCCATCTTCAAGAAAGGGCATTTTTGTTGGTTATAGTGAAGTAAGCAAAGCATATAGGATTTATGTTCCTTCAATCAAGAAAGTGTTCACAAGTAGGGATGTCATTTTTGATGAAAGTAACATTCCAAAAGTTGTTTCAAGTGATGATGGTGTTGTTGCAACTAATGTGCTTGATGACAATGGAGTTGATGACACATTGGATGTGGATGTTGAAGAAGCCTCTTCAAGTCAAATTCCAAGGAGAACTCCAAGGCATAAAGTGAAACCCTCAAGGCTCACTTATGATGGCAAAGGTAAGCAAGTGGTGGATGGATCCAACTATGCTTTCCTAACTTCTTTTGATGTACCTTCATGTGTAGATGAAGCAAGGCAAAAAGAGGAATGGATCCAAGCAATGGATCTTGAGTTTGAAGCACTTATGAAGAACAACACATGGAGATTGGTGGAGCTTCCAAAGGGCAAAAGTGCAATTGGATGCAAATGGATCTTCAAGGTAAAGACAAATCAAGATGGATCTATCAACAAGTTGAAGGCAAGGTTGGTGGCTAAAGGTTATGCTCAAGAGCATGGCATTGACTATGAGGAAACCTTTGCACCCGTGGCAAAGATGGTGAGCATAAGAGTAATCATTTCCCTTGCAACTCTTTATGGATGGGATCTTTGGCAATTAGACATTTCTAATGCTTTCTTGAATGGTGATCTTGAAGAGGAAGTCTACATGGAGCAACCCGAGAGCTATGTTTCTCATAGCAAGCCTAATCATGTGTGTTTTCTACAAAAAAGTTTGTATGGTCTTAAGCAAGCACCAAGGAGTTGGTATGCTAGGCTTAACTCTTTTCTACTTTCTCAAAACTTCACTATGAGTGAGTATGATCATTCACTTTACTTTAGAATTAGTGCTAATGATGTTACAATCCTTCTAATTTATGTGGATGACATTATTTTAAGTGGAGGGAACAAGGAAGATATAGAAGATATCAAGAAAGCACTAAAAAAGGAATTTGAAGTGCATGATCTTGGTCTTTTGAGCTATATCTTAGGAATAGAAGTAATTAGAACTTCTCAAATCACTTTTATTTCACAAGAGAAGTATGCTATTTCTATTCTCAATAGATTTCATATGGTAGATGCAAATCCTATTGATACACCTATGGAATCACATGTAAAGCTAACTATAAGAGGTAATGAAAGATCCTTCGAGGACATTACTCTCTATAGGAAGCTAATAGGTTCTCTTATATATCTAACCATCACAAGACCTGATTTATCTTATTGTGTTGGTAGATTAAGCCAATTCATGCAAGATCCTAGCATAGAACATTGGAAACTAGGAAAGAGGATCTTGAGATACATCTCGGGAACAAAAGATTTTGGCATTGTTTATAGAGGCTCATCACCTAACTTATTTGGTTTTTCAGATTCAGATTTTGCAGGAGACCTTATGGATAGAAAATCCATAAATGCACATGCTATTTTCATAGGTGATGGAGCTATCTCATGGATGTCGAAGAAACAAGCAACTATATCACTTTCTTCTAGTGAGGCCGAGTACAAAGCTTTGACATCATGCACAAAGGAGATGGTGTGGATCAAGAGGATGATTATGGAGCTTCATTTGCTGGATTTTTCAGAGAGTCCAATCATCTTTTGTGACAACCTTTCAGCCCAAAGTCTAGCAAGCAATCCGGTTTTCCATGCAAGGAGCAAACATATCGAGGTGGCTTACCATTTTGTGAGAGAACAAGTGTTGGCAAAAGAGATCAAGCTTGAACATGTCCCATCAAAGGAATGTGTGGCTGATATCTTTACCAAAGCATTGGGAAAGGACTTATTTTTCAAGCATAGAACAAGTCTTGGTGTACTTTCTAAATCTATGCTAAAACTAGTTGAAGAGGGAGTGTGAAAAATTGTCAACTAGTAGTATTTTCCTAACTTGAGATTTTGTAGGCCTATGGCCAAATAAAAGTTAGAGATAGGTTCATACATGTATGTAGAGGCCCAAAGTATGTGTACACTACTTTTGAGGTCACATTAATTAGAGGAGGTCGAGTGTGGAGCTCTTCTATTGGCTCATAATTTGGTGCATTCCTATTTGACCAAATTTCTAGGTATATGGGTGAATCCTATTGGACCCCAATTTTAGCCTATCATAAGACAAGTGGCCAAGAGGCACTATGGCTGCTATAAATAGCCATCTCCACGAGTATGTACACATCTCATTTTCATTCTATTGAATGAATGTTATGCTCTTTGAAGATCCATCTTCTTCTCTCTCACTTTTTTGTTCATATCTTGCATTCTAGCCACTAGAATTGTGATTTCTTTGTTGCTATGGCTTCACACGTGTGAAATGCAGGTTGTAGGCTCTGAAGTACGGACAGGGACAGCAAGTTTCTGTTTGTGGAAGCTTATGATCAGATTTTGATGTTTAGTTGATGTTTAGTATGCTTAACATCACAATTTCTATCATTTTTTCAATCTAGATGTGCATAACTTCCATGGCCAAGATCTTTATGAAACTTTAGCATCTTTTGGATCTGAGTTTTTCACATGACTCACACAGTTCATTCATTTACAACAAGTGAGACAGACATTGTAGATGTCTTCGCACATCGATTCTTTTCCTTTCAGACAGATTGTCAGTAATAGGTTCATAACCTTTACAGATTGTGATTAGCCTTGTGAAGCACGCGGTTATGTCCGCTTCTATTTTGTGCTCACTTGCATTATCGACTTGTATATTTTGTTATACTTAATCTGATTACAGCTCTGTATGTTTCTACGTTCTCATATTCATGTCAATATTGCAATGCTTTTCTATGTTCTGTCTGGTTGTCTGATTGACTTGTCTGACTGTCTGCTCAGCGCTTTCGCAAAATTTATTCTATTCTTGTATTCGCCTACTAAGTCACCAGTAGTGCATGCACTGAGAAGAAGAGAAATTCATATTCTTCCAACAATAATCACACGTTAACCACAATAATTACACTTTATAATAAATAAATTAAACATTTCTACATGGTTTTAGGGCCAAATACATTTCAATTATATGACTAGCCAAAATTTAAAATTACATTAAAAACTAGCTGCATCGAAAGATGGCTGGCAAATGTATGAATAAAAATGATAGATGTAAAAACATGTACACAAGTGTCTATAAACATAGAAAGGCTAGCTATATAGCCAAAACACTAGCTAGACCTATCCTATTCTTCCTCATCATCTCCGCCATGTGGAGCTTGTTCTTCCTGCACGTGCAAGACACATGAATTAGTTTTCTGAACAATCATATGGGAGTGGGAGAGAATAGCAAGTTTAAAGAACATAAAATGGATTTGATGTCGTACTTGAAGAGCAGCATCACAGTTTACATGCACGTCCTGCCTCTCCAATAACTCAAGTATTGCCTACGTATCGTGGGAATACGCATACACGTACTCGTCATGTGTAGTAGAACATCCCATGGCGGATCGCTACCCAAACATTCCAAATTTTGATCATATAAAGAGAGCATTTATTCCAATGGGACTTATGAAAAAATCCCAAGAGCCAAAAAAAAAAAACAATCAATAGTCAAATTACACAAATGGGTATAGGGTAGACTTACAAAGTCGGCTCGCCGCCACTGCCCAAGCTTTTGGTCCTCTTTCTCCATGTGGGAAGGCCTGTCTCTCTCAGCTTTCACTGCATCTCAGATCTCCGATTTGCGGTGGCTCATCATAGCTCCCATGCGGCTCCCCATCCCTTTCCGTGCAAATTCCATATTTTGAGATGGGATAGGGAACTCACTACATAGCTGGTCAATGACGCAATTCTTGCGGTCATTGTTGACATCGCGTCAGTCATGAGAATGTCTTTGGGAAAGTGGATATACATGAGCATCCTCATATGCGAGATGACCGCCTTACCACGGTTATTCTCAATGATGTGACCATCCATGTCTGTGTCATATGACGGTGGGATGGCACCTGGTGGCGATGTGGTCATGGGAGTGTCTAAGGGGGTGGCCTCCGGTATGAGAGATGTGGCCTTGGGAGTGTCTGCGGGGGTGGCCTCAAGTGTGGGAGATGCCTCGCCGACGGGAGAATACTAATGTTGTGGGGTGTACGTAGTGTACTGGGGGGGAATAGGGAAGTGGGGGTACCGAGGGGAAAATAGCCAATGGGGAGCGTTGGATGGGAGAATAGATAGGAGTGGGCTAAAAACCCCAAACGTGACTCCACAGAGTATACCCGAAAGGACAAAACAGTGGCAGTGGGTCCAGAGGGAGGGAAAATGTGAGGGGTGAAAGTGCATGCCGGGCATCTGAGGTATGACAGATGCAAAAGTCTCGATATCGTGTGACATACATGCTGCTTCTTGGGTCAGTGTCTCCTGAAGTAGGGACCCCCCACGACGAGATGTGATACGTAGACATGCCAGGACTCATGAACACATCAGAGATATCAGGGTCATCGCCACATCTTCCACAACAAAAGACACCAAGGCAGCTCCTCCTCCTCTCTCGAGAATGTCGGGAGGAAGCACTAGCAGTAGCGCCATGTGTGGAGGTGCGACCCTCGTCGGAGTGACCCTCACGAGATGGAGATACATGTGACTGATCTACAAGAGGAGTCGACTGAATCCCCTTAGTCGATGATGTGTACTCAACTAATCGAGAGGAGCTACAAGCCTCGAGTTGAGCCCTTAATCATTGTAAGACCCTCTACTGCTACGAGGAATGCAACTGATTGAGGTAGCTAATGAGATCACTCTCACTCATCGAGAAAAGACGGGATGACCCACGACTATGGCCTAACCTCTGACTAGGAGATCCATCATCTGACATAATGGGTGCAACGGAATAAGAGGGATAAATACTGTAGACAACCAAGGGGAGTCTCAAAAATAGTAAAAAAAAAACATCACCATGTCCATCTCTCTCTCTCTCTCTCTCTCTCTCTCTCTCTCTCTCTCTCTCTCTCTCTCTCTCTCTCTCTCTCTCTCTCTCTCTCTCTCTCTCTCTCTCTCTCTCTCGTGTCTCGTGGGCTAAAAAAAATAGAGTTTTGTGAAACGGATGCCAAAACTTTTATGTATACTGACCATAGCTGCAACGTCAATACTAACACATATATTGCCTGTTCACGACCATTTCAAGTTCAAGGAACAATGATGATCCAAATTGAACTACATTGAGGAATAGACATCAACAAGAGGCTCACTGGCCCCACAAGTGACTCGTATGTAATGAGGGGGTGTCTCTTATATGAATACACAAAAGAGGACTATGGTGTGTAGGCCCATGACAGTCCTTGAATCTTGCGGTTTGTAGCATCAAAGAGAGAAAATGATGCTGCTACTTCGAACTCAACACTTCAAAGTGGTTACATGTGGAACACTTGTTTGAATCCAAATGAACCTCATGCAACCTTTTAGAGTTATTGAGTTTGAAGTAGCAGACACACTTTTCTCACTTCGATGTGGTGAACCATGAGATTAAAGGACGTCAACAGCCTGCACACCATGTCTCTTTGGTGTCGTCATTTTTAGGCAAGACACCTAATCGGCACAAACAACTCGATCGAGGAGCAATTTAGCCCCCTTTGCATCCTCAATGGATTCGTGTCATCATTAATATTGTTTGGGTTATGGTTTGTGGTTAATTGGAGATGGAAAAATGATTTATATGTTGGTATTGCCCTTGTATCTTTGACTCAATACCTATAAAAGCTCAGACTATGGTACATGATCCTAAACCCTAAAACCTAAACACACACGAGGAGAAAAAACAAAAGAACATAGTAGAGTTCTAATCAAAACTCCCGAACCGTACGGTTATATCCTATTCCAAAATGTCACCACATGCTCCCTCCCTACGACGTTTGGGCTTTCTTGTGGAACTTATCATCCAACAAGAAACATTTGAACCACACCTTTAACGGAAGAAAACAAGGGCTACACACCTTCCTAGAATTGGGAGTGTTGGTTACCTTTAACTCTTTCATGATCTCTCTCTCTCTCTCTCTCTCTCTCTCTCTCTCTCTCTCTCTCTCTCTCTCTCTCTCGCTCTCTCTCTCTCTCTCTCTCTCTCTCTCTCTCTCTCTCTCTCTTGTCCTGTGGGCTATTGTAAAACGGATTTCAAAACTTTAATGTATACTGACTCATAGCTACAACGTCAATACCAACACATATGTATTGTCAATTCACGACCATTTCAAGTCCAAACAACAATGATGATTCATATTAAACCACATTAAGAAATAGACATCAATAAGAGGCTCACTAGCCCCACAAGTGACTCCTACATAATGAGGGGTTGTCTCTTCTATGAAGACACGAAAGAGGACTATAGAGCTAGAAATCGATTTTGATCTGATTCATTATTATAGGCTTTAAATGTGAAATTGTAATTAGTGTACAGTTTATTTGGTTTACTATATATGGTTGTGATCTGGACGTGACCCGTTAGGATACATTGATCGGGCAATGTTCCCGTAGCCGGCTACTTGGGTTAGCCGAGTAGCCACACATAGGAAAAATTAGCATGTATAGAGTTATTTATAGTATTTGCTATACTTGGGGGCATGTCCCAAGTTTGTCGGTCGAATTTGGCCATATTGGGCACGACCTTAGTTTGACAAGTGGTAGGCCAGTTTTAGGACACCTGCCTTTTCATGCAGTTTGTGAATACTCTATATGTACAGTGTTTCTTTGTAATCTATCAACTTTTGTTGTGCCATCTATGAGAACTTGCGAGGAGTGGCTATGGTGATTGTGTGATGTGATCTACATACTGCACTAGATTCTATCAGAATTTCAACTTGGTATCAGAGCGTCAGGGTGATGCAAATATGCACGATCCGATGAAGTCTCAAGGACAGCCATGAAGCATTGAAAGAGCAATTACTCCTTCTCAGAAGCTATAGTGTATGAAGGCAGCTAGGGTTTACAGTTGAAAAATGATGGATCTTTCACTGTAGAAGATCATTTTCAAGTTTGTAAAATCTTACAAGTCTATGGCGATCCCGTGTCTGGATACTATATGGCCAAGAATTAGGCCATGTGTCACCCAAAACTGACACTTCTCTGGGATCAAGGATATCTGATATTCGCGACATTTTTTCAGCACCCTTTCTAGATTGGATAAGTGCTCAGAGTTAGGTATGTGCACACAGATCATCCAAGAAAATCTCCAAAAAGTTTTGCAAATACTCTTTGAATGCCGCTTGCATAACTCTTTGAAAGGTACTTGGGGCAGTGCAAAGTCCAAACGACATCACCTTATAGGCATAGGTTCCCCATTCCGTGGCGAATGTTGTCTTATGCTGATCTTGTGGCGCTATTTTCACCTGATTGTAGCCGCTGAAACCATCCAAAAAAATTTAGGCTTCCTGCTACTTTGTCTAGAACACTTTCCATAAATGGTAGGGTAAAATGATCCTTCTTGGTGACTGCATTTAACGCTTTCAGATTCACACAGATTCGCATTTTGCCGTTCTTCTTGGGTACTATGACCATCGGCGACACCCATTCAGTGTGCTTGATCTCATAGAACAAAGTCAAGACGGGAAAACGAGAAAGGGTCCGAGACTATATTGAACGGGTCAAATATCTACGATCATGCGGTGATCATGTGGTTCCTAGCCGGATTACCACGAAGCATCAGAAGAGAACTGAAACGACGAGAGCAGTACCTACTCTACAAGAAGCTATGGAAGATGCCATCATGGAAGAGGATGAGGGATCTGACGATGAATATCCTTCCACCCACACTCCTACTCCCTCGATCGTATCATCGTCATCAAACGCATCCGCTCTATCCACAGAACTGTTGTTGGAGCAAATGACTAAATTACACAAACACCAGATGGAGCCACTTACGATGTAGTTTGACCAGAAACTGAAGGCCTTACAAGGAACGGTAACAGTAACTACCATCAATCGGAACCAGACCAGCTGTAGTATCCTCGACGAGAAAATGTATGGTGTTCAGTATGCATGCAAAACCATACAACGAACGAGTGTCCAGTCCTAAAGCAAAATCTGAGACTGACACATGTGAAAGATTCAACTAGTTTCATCACATTTTGCAATATTTCCATATTTGGCATATTGAGGCCAAAACTTGTTTTAGACTTAGAGGTTGACTTTTCAAAGTTCATTAGTCTAAATTTCATTTGAATAAACACTTTTTTAAAGTGTGGGAAAGATAGAATGCAAGTTTGAGTAGGTTCAATTTGAATAAGTTGGGTACATTGAATCTAGACCCAAGATTGGTAGGGTTAGCATTTTGGTGGAAATGCCAAGTGGCCAAATAGGGTTTGGACCTGCTATAAAAGGATGTAACTCGTGGAGAGAGTCATCTTCTCTCTTCTCTATCTCATTTCATGCTTATACATGATTCTCTTGGGTTCTACTATCCATTGGTGCACTATCTTGGTGATTGCTTGCAATTCTATGTGTAGAATGATCTATATTTGCTATTTTTGGATCCACACGTGTGAAATACAATAGCTTGCTGGTTTTGTACGGAAAGCAACAGTACATAATCATTTCATTCAATTTTGATCAAGTTCTATTAGTGTTTGCATCTCAAATTGTGTGTAGATGCTGATTTTTCTACATTGGTGAAATTGGTAGTGTATTTCTCTTTCTAACCAAAAATCATTCAAGTAGATTGGATCTTAAGGATCTAAAATCTTTCACATGGTATCAGAGCTTGTGTTTCAGGTTATGAAGGAGGAAATCAGATCTATCAATGATTTGGTGAAGATATCAAGTCTAGAGCATGCTAGAGAGGATTCTATACCAAAATCAGATTTTTTGCTTTTGTAGATTGGATCTTTTGTAGATCAAAACACTAAATAGGTCAATATACTTGTTCAATTCCATTTTTTGAATTCACATGCTGGATTTGGCCTATTTTTGGATCATTGGTTCAGCCTAAGTGGTGGCTTATAGATTGCATATCAAATTTTCAGCATTTGCATGTAGATTTGGAATAGTCAATTTTTTTGATTTTGTCAAAACCCTAATTTTGATTGGATATCTAGATAGTGAGGTTGCTGGACTTCATTTGAGTGTGTTTCAATCTTAGGAAGTGGCAAAAGTCATTAGATTGAGGATAGATCATAGGTTGATCAAGATTCCATGGTTGTATGTGTTGATTTGCTTGGATAAGTGCTAGAAGAGAATTTGTGAGATAGTTTCAAATCTTGGTGATTTCTTTTGAAAGCATTTGTTGTTGTTCAAAGGAGTGCTTTGTGCATTGAAACAGGTTGAAAGAGAAGATCAGGTCATTGCTACATGGCAACCTCAATTGGAGTCATGTTGGAAGCCAATGATAGGCTTATCTCAAGTAACTTTTCATTATGGAAAGTGAGGATGGAGTCACTTCTTGAGATGAATGATGTTTTGGATATTGTTGTAGGTTTGGAAGAGAGACCAACAACACAACAAGATCAATTGAGGTATGACAAGAGGGCCAAGAAGGCTCTACACATGATAAAGATGAATGTTACCAATGAACTTCTCAAGGAAGTTGGTAAGTGCACATCATCTTTGGAAGCTTGGAATTCATTGAACAAGCTTTATGAATCCAAGTCTACTTCTAGAGTGTTGACTCTAAGAAGGCAAATCTTTTCTTGTTTGCAAAAGAATGAAGAAATTCCAAGTACTTTTGTTTTGAGAATGAAAGCATTGAATGATGAGTTAGCTTGCATAGATGAAAGCATTAAGGAAGGAGAGCTTATTCAAGTGATTCTTAATGGCTTGTTGGATGCTCATGCTAACATTGTTCAAATTATTGCTATTCAAAAGACTTTGCCAAGTTTGATGGATCTTCAAGAGATCTTGATCAATGAGGAATATAGGCTTCAAGCAAGAGGTGGATCTACATCGACACTTCAAGAGGATGCTATGTTCACAAAGGGAAAATTCAAGGGAAAAACCAAAAGCAAGTGGTCTAAAGGGCAAGATCAAGTGGATGCTTCTTCAAGTGGCAAAAAGAAGGATAGATCAAAGCTCAAGTGCTTCTATTGTGGCATCAAAGGACACTTTGCAATTGAGTGCTACAAGAAGAAGAGAGATCAAGGAGACAAGCAAGGTAATCTTACTCTTGATGAGGATGGTTTGGATGTGCAAGATGCAAATGATGATGCTTTTGTGATGTCTTCATGTATGCTTGCTAATGATGGAGATCTAGATCCTTGGTGGATTGATAGTGGAGCAAGTTCACACATGACCTTTCACAAAGAGTATTTCACTTCTTTGTTGGCATCTGGAGATGACAAGAGGGTGATCTACACGGCCAATGATGGTGAGTGTGCAATCAAAGGGATTGGCACGATTCCTATTTCTCTCTCTACAAATAGAAATGTTCATTTGGAGGATGTCTTGTTTATTCCATCTATTACCAAGAATTTGCTTAGTGTGAGTCAAATGCTAAATAAGGGCCTCAAGGTGGAGTTTGATGGAGATGCTTGTTTGATCAAAAGGAAGGATGTCTTGATTGGAAAAGGTAAAATACAAGGGAAGTTGTTCAAACTTGATGCTTGTGTTATTGCTAACCAAGTTGGATGTGTTGCAAGGGAGCAAATTTCTATTCAAGAGGTTTGGCACAAAAGGATGGGACACCTCAACTTCAAGTCATTGGAGGTAATGGCAAGGAAGAAGGTTGTGATTGGTCTTCCAAGTTCCTTAAGTAATGACAAGCATGTTTGTGAGACTTGTGCTTTGCCTAAGTCACATAGACTACCTTATACTAGATCTATTTCTAGATCTACAAAGCCTTTTCAACTTGTACATTCGGATATTCATGGATTTACTACAATTAGCAATAGTGGAGCTAAGATGTATGTAACATTCATTGATGATTTTAGTAGATTTTGTTGGATCTATCTACTAAAGAGCAAGGATGAAGTGTATGATGTCTTTGTCAAGTTCAAGAATGCAAGGGAGAACCAATTCTCCACAAAGATCAAGTGCTTGAGAGGTGACAATGGTGGTGAGTACATATCTAACAAGTTCAAGGCCTTTTGTGATGAGCATGGGATCAAGAGGGAGTATACAACATCAAGGACTCCACAACAAAATGGAGTGGCTGAAAGGAAGAATAGGACTTTATGTGAAAGTGCTAAATCTATGAGGTTAAGTGCTAATCTTGACAAACCATTTTGGAATCAAGCTTTGTTGTGTGCCGATTTCTTGTGCAATAGGTGGCCGAGTGCTATTTTGGATGGAAGGACACCTTTTGAGATGCTATTCAAGAGGAGGCCGAGTGTCAACTTTCTAAGAACCTTTGGATGCACATGCTATGTCAACATTACTCTTGATGATAGGACCAAGGAGGATCCATCTTCAAGAAGAGGTATTTTTGTTGGATATAGTGAGGTGAGTAAAGCCTACAAGGTTTACATTCCTTCTATTAACAAAGTGATTGTTGGTAGAGATGTCATTTTTTATGAGGAGAACATTCCAAAGGTGTCTTCAAGCATGATTGATGGTAAAGTAGATGGATCTAACATTCTTGATGTTGATGAGAAGGATCCTACTTTGGATGGTGGTGATGATGGACCTTCATCAAGTCAAAAGCCAAAGAGAACTTCAAGAGAAAGACAAGTACCTTCAAGGCTCACATATGATCAAAAGGGTAAGCAAGTAGTTTTTGGAAATTATGTTGCTTTCCTAACCTCTTTGGATGATCCTACAAGTGTAGATCAAGCAAGGAAAGAAGAGGAGTGGATCCAAGCAATGGATCTTGAGTATCGATCTCTTATGAAGAATAGAACATCTTTTGGAAGATCTTGTGTACATGGAGCTATGCAAGTGGATGGATGTTATCTTGCTGTAAAATCAAGTAATGGATCTGGAAAACAAATTTTGTTCAATGACTTTAATGGTCAAGTTGAAGATCAAGAGGCTGATCTCAAAGCGCTTCAACTAGTCAAAAGGGAAGTTGGCAATTTGGAGCTAGTCAAGAGCATCAAAGGAGAGGTAATTGGCAAAGGTGTTATGGATATGTTTTTGCAGCATATTGAAGACTCAAGTAAGGTCAAAGGAGCAGCAAGGAAGTGTTGTTCAAGTTTACTTTACTTGTTCTATCTCATGTTTGAGCAATTTCATGTGGATGTGTGCAAATTGTCAAGATATGGTAAAACTAGCTACATTGGTGAGCATTGTTTTGATGTTGGATTTGTACTAGCATTCTTGGCTGATTTTGCTGATGGAAATGAAGCTATTGGAGGTTCATTATGTCACTCATCCATGGCTAAGTTCTCAAGTGTTGAGCTACTTGGTGCCAATACTTGGAGATTGTCAATTTTTGGTGAATTCATGGTCATTTTCTTGTGTCAAGTAGATCTTGAAGATGGACTAGTGCAAACTACTTGGTTTATGGAGTCATGTGGTGCTGGATTTGCATCATTTATGTACTCACCTACTCATGGATTTCCAAGGTTTGATGGTTTCTTGTGATTCATGGAGTATCATGGTGGATACAAGGCAACAAAGGACAAAGGAGGAGGGTAGTGTTTGCATCTCAAATTGTGTGTAGATGCTGATTTTTCTACATTGGTGAAATTGGTAACCGGTTCCCTGAAAAACACAATAGCAATTTGCATATTAATAAAAAGTAACAGAGTACATTGGAAAATTCACTCGGCAGTGCCGGCTAATATATTCGGGCCAATTCTAAGGCCGTAACTATTCTATGGGCCATTTCTAAGACCTCAAAATTTGCTCTAGCCAATTTTGGACGGGCTGGGACCCCTATCTATAGGCAACTGTGTGCCAATTTTACCATTAATAGGCGAGTTTTACATGCCGATTTTTGTACAAAACTATGAAAATTGCTCTAAAAATAGCCCAATTTTTTGTGCAAAAATAACTCCTTCAGCCTTTCACCTCTCTTTAAAATATTATTTTAGTAATTTGCATGATTTGAGTCAAAATTAGCATCTACTTCCCAATTCGAAAGCCTAAAAATGTTTCATCATAATATATTTGGAGATTTTAAGAAATCTCTTTGCACGTGTCCTATTATGTATTTAGGAGGAAGGAGTAACTTGTAAATTTGGTATTGTTATTTGCATTTGGTTGCACATCACTAACTCACTAATGATCACATATATTTTATCACACGATGACTCTTTGATCCAGTCTGTGGCTTACAAAATTATGGTTAGATCTATGAAACTGAATGATTAGCTATCGTCGCTTCTTTCCCAATGTGAACATTGAGAGGGTGCACTTAAATAAACAAAGCACGTTAGCGTGCTATTAGGATGTGGCTGCTATTTATAGATTTTAGGGCAATGTTGCTTACACTCCCAAGAAGATTCAGCCAAACCCTATAAAATGCTAGACTATATTACAAATTTTAGGGTTTAGGGTTTATCTCGACAAAAAGGATGTTAGCATGCTATAGGATGTGGCTGCTATTTATAGATTTTAGGGCAATGTTGCTTACACTACCAAGAAGATTCAGCCAAACCCTATAAAATGCTAGACAATATTACAAATTTTAGGGTTTAGGGTTTATCTCGACTATTGTCTTCATTCTATTTGTGGTAGGAAGAGAGTTTGTGGCATTTGAATCTAATGTGTCATAAAATTTGCATGTGTGAACCTTCATTATGGGGCACACTATGTGCCCCACAATTATGTGGATTATTGGTACAAACCATAGATGCACCGAATCGCGATTCGCTGGGTACACAATTCGCGAATCGCGATTCTGCGAATTGCGATTCTGCGAATTGCGATTCTGAACCCAGAAAAAATGTTTTTTTTTTTTTGGAAAAATAGCTTATGGTTGAAACTTTTTTAGGGGATCAATAGTCAAATCAGTGTTTTACCTCTTAGAAGTGTAGTAGATGAGGCACAAACAGATCTTATTTTCAGTAGCTATCTGGTTGTCATTTGCTCTGGTTTTCAAAATGTTAATACTACAGTTTGGGCTATCAACTATATGGATGATGATCACTTTTGCAATCGTTTCACTGGAGATGTGAGTGCGATGCGCATACAATTGGGGGCATAAATATTGGGCCCTTCTCGGCGCGCATTTGGAGTTCATTTTTATCTTAAGGGGGGGTGGTAGCATTTTTATCTACAGTGTCTATATAGCAGGAAGTTCTAGGGGGTCAGGGGGCGGTAGCCCCCCAAGAAATAGGGGGTTCGGGGGGCGGTAGCCCCCCGGTGGGGATTTGGGGGGTTGGGGTAGCCCCCCAACGATAAGGCCTCTTCATGATTTGGCCTTCCAACTCCCCGAGTAAAAACACACTTTTTGGTGTTTTGCACTCAAAACAGTCGGCAAACTACACAGTCATAATGCTCTCAATCAAAGCTTTCATCTGATACCCATATTGCCTAAAAACAATTCAAAAAAAAAAAACGATTCTGCGCGATTATGAGAAAATCTAGAAATGCATTTCAAAATCGCGATTCTGATTCTTTGGATTTAACCAACACTATTCTGATTCTTTGGATTCTATATGACCTATTCTTTTGCGTCTGTTACAAATCTTTCTATCACCATAATTTTTCTATTGTTTTTCTGATTGTTGATCATTTGTCTTGGATTCGTTTCCATTCTTTTTAGACGACTCCCTCTTAAACTTAGACTTTTTCGAAAATTTATTCTTCTGAATAAATAGAGCATTTTCCAAATTACCATTATTGTCATAGCGTTCACGAGTTTCTACTTCCTCTTTGACTCCATCTATTGCCTTTTGAAGTGTCATCGTCAAATCTTTCACCAGTAAAGTTTGAGTTGTGTGGAATGACCTGGGTAGGGCTCGAAGAAAATAGCTAAGCTGTTTTTCCTTTGAGATTGTATTTTCCATGCCATAATTTTGTAAAGAAATAAACAAATTTTTTATCTTTAGTACAAAAGTGGTAAGGTCTTTGTCATCCCATTGTAGGTAAGTCAATTGGTCTTCCAAGAACATGATTTGATTACGAGATCGAGTCTCATTCTTGGTTTGTAATTCTTCTCACAATTATTTAAGCATGCAACGTGATTGATGCCAATACTAGTACTCTCATCGCTCAAGGTAGAAGGAAGGGAAACCTATATCATCTGAAGGTACGCCTACCTGTAGATCAGGTGCATCAGACTCATGATGACTCGCCAGACACTCTGTGGCACAAAAGACTTTGCCACATGAACTCAATGGCACTTTATCAAGCAAGCCATCATGGAGCAATAACAGGGGTCAACATCTTGAATGCATTTGGACATCTGCGGACCATTCAACGTGATCTCAGTAGGAAGTTCAAAGAATTATATAACATTCATCGATGATTATAGCAAATTTGCCAGAGTATTTTATCTAGAATAAATATGAAGCACTTGATAAATTCACAGAATATGTGAATTGGACTGAGAGATATACAGGGAGCAAAGTGAAGTAGAGCAGAATAGATCGAGGTGGCGAATACATCTCGAATTGCTTCACTGACTTCTGCAATGATTGTGGCATCATTCACAGAAGCACTGCAGCATACACAACGCAACACAACAGTGTTGCTGAATGAAAGAATAGGATGGCCTACTCGAAGTCTCCAAGGGTACTGTGGGCTGAAGCAGTAGCTATAGCTGCATACATCCAGAACAGGACAGTGTCCCTCACACGACACCACACGAGCTATGGTGGGGTAGAAAGCCCAACCTGTCTCACGTCGGAATCTTTGACTGTGCAGCTTATGCACATATTCCTGATAAGCTTCGAAAGAAGCTTGATGAAAAAGCCGAGCAAGGATTTCTGGTAGGTTATGACAACAACTCGTCATACTACAAAGTCTAACTGCCAGACCTGAACACTGTAAAAACAGTGAGAGATGTCAGATTTGATGAGAGCAGGACAATGGGCAATGACGATCCTGTCAGCTACAAAGTTCTGGAAAGATAGTACTATGACCTACCGCAAGTGACAGAGGGAGCAGAGGACGAATATGAAAACGAAAATTTTCGAATCGTTTCTCATTCGAGTGATGAATCAAAAGAAGAAAAATTCGAGAGGCAGCCTACTGCTATAGTTCTTGTAAACCAAGATGGTTCCGGACCGAGCAGAGCAGACAAAGGCAAAGACATTGCTGTCCCAGGAGGATCTCCTAGAAGGTCGACCCACGAAGAACGCCAGTAAGATATGTGCCAGACAGCTCAGCTTCCACATCAAAAGAGTTTTGCGGATTCAGTGGCGAACTACAGACTTTCGAGAAAGCAATTGAAAGTCCAGAAAATGACAGATGGATCCAAGCCATGAGCGAATAAATGAAGTCCATGAGGAAGAATCAGGTATGGACGTTGGAGTGATTACCACATAAGCGCAAGATTGTGAAATGCAAATGGGTTTTCAAACTCAAATACAGACTAGATGGGAACATCACGAAATACAAGGCAAGACTGGTAGCGAAGGGATTTTCTCAGAGATATGGTATTGACTACTCTGAAACCTTCTCTCCTGTCGTCAAACATTCGTCCCTACATCTGTTATTTGCATATGCAGCAGCTTATGACCTCAGGATCCACATTGTAGATGAGAAGACAGCCTTCTTGCATGGCGAACTAGACGAAAAGATCTATATGGATCAACCCCCAAGATATGTCTCAAATTCACTTCCTGACTGTGCATGCAGAGTGCATAGAAGTATCTATGGTCTGAAACAATCAGCTCGACAATGGTACAAGAAGAAAGATCAAGCCCTGAAATCATTAGGATTCAAGCCTCTGTTGGCTGATTCCAATGTATATGTCAAAGTTACATATGGGCAGATCATCATTGTGGCTGTATATGTGGACGACACTACAGTATTTTGCAAGAGTGAGCAGCTAATTGCTGAAATGAAGACTGACATTTCGAAACATTTTGAGATCGTGGATCTGGGAGAAGCCAGGTGTTATCTAGGCTTACAAATTGAAAGGGACTATGAGGGAGGTAACCTATACCTTCACCAGTCCAAATACACCCAGAAGATCCTAGAGGACTTTGGGATGCTGAACTGCAAAGGAGCAAATACTCCAATGCTCGCAGGGACGGTGCTGACAAATGATGATTGTCCAAAGACTGAGGAAGAGAGAGAACAGATGCAGCTCACACCTTACAGGAAGTTGATAGGATCACTGATGTACCTTGCAGACAACACACGTCTTGATATTGCTTATGTAGTATTCAAGATGAGCTAATTCTGTACGAATCCAGGCTCGACACATTGGAAGATCGCAAAACGTATTTTGCAATATCTTCAATTACCGAGGGATTACGGGTTGTGTTATTGTCGTGATGTAGGTTTTAGGATACTTTCCTACAGCGATGCTAGCTGGGCATCCCTCAAGGACGATTGTAAAAGCGTCTCAGGAGGATGCACCATCGCATCAGGAGCAGCAGTTCTCTGGGTCAGCAAGAAGAAGACCGTTGTAGCCCAATCATCCTGCGAAGCAAAGTACATTGCAGCAGCAAAGATGGCCAACGAGATAATCTGACTAAGGTAGTTCCTGGATGAATTGGGTCAAACAAGGAACGAGCCTCTGGTCTTGCAGATGGACAACACCTCTGCAATACACCTGACGAAAGATCCCGTGTTCCATTCCCGAATGAAGCACATTGCGATCAAGTATCACTTGATCAAGGATCTAATTGAAAAGAAGATGCTGCAGACCACCTTCATCGGAACAAAAGACATGGTTGTTGACATCTTCACCAACGCCCTGGACAAAGGACTTTTTGAGAGACAGAGGAGCAGTCTCGGGATCGTAAAGCTATCATGCTTTGAGAGGAAGTTGAAGAAACAAAACGTTTCTATTTACAAAGCTTTGCTAGCTTTGGGCCCTCTGTCTGACGAAGATGTTCATGAACACGAAAGTCAAGAGACACGAAGCACGAAAGTTTCTCGAACACCTGACGAAAAGACACAAACACGAAAGATTCACGAACGAGAATCTTTTGCGGTCCAACACGAGAAAGTCAGACGATGGAAACGAAACCAACGACGCGACATGAAAAACATCACGAAACTTTTTTTGCCCTCACGCTCCAAAGAGTACCAGCAAAGATCATGCAACAGAAGTACAGATATCTGATTTAATGGCATGACGTCAGCAGATACACTCTAGGTCGTGGCTAATCTGCCACTCTTGTAATTTCTTGATTAGTTGTAGATGCTTAATCACTCTAATCTTAAAGTTACATAGAACGACTATATACTTGTTGGATGATACTTGACACAGACAGATGAAGTAGTATGATGTTAGTAAGCAATCAAGACGAAATACAGACAAGAAGTCCGCCTGCGTGCAAGACGTGTTCTGTGATCAGGATCCATAGTGATCCACAAGTCCGCTAGTAAGCAAGACATCCACTCGTGAGAGAACTGTATTTCTCTCACGCCAACGCACTGCGTGGATCTGTATGCAGTGCTTGAAGAATCAAAGAAAAATCAATACATGATTTTGTAGCCATTGTGCACATGTCAATTGTATGATGTATGATCTTGAATGCAGATGTGTTTGTTGTTATTCGTGTGTCTGCTGATTCTCCCATTTATTTCAATTCCGCACATTGGTTGAATTTCGTGAATGCTGCATTAATTTATAAATGTAGATCAGCAGTGCCTGACTACATTCTGGAGGACTGTAGGAGTGATTCAGCTGGCAGTGTTCATCGACCACATCTGAACTTCATCCGAATCGCATTGAGTCGTGGTTGCTTCGCTTTCGCGACAGTCTCGCGACAGTTTCGCGTCCACGAAAGATTTTTCACATTCTCATCATGATCTCATTATTTTTGATAAACCATATGGAGAGTAATAATTGATTACTTTGAAAATTGTTTGAATTAGGTGGTTATAATTTTATTGATTTTTTGAGCTTCGTTCTATTTTAAGTCACAAAAGGTAATCACTAAATGGATATGTTAATAATATCTATTAGTTGAAATTGTAACACTATTTTTGAAATAAATATTCGATATGATTGGAAATAGTCCGAATTACTCCAATGTGGTGGAACCACTTGTATCTATTTTATCAATAAATTAAGTAGGGTACTTAATCGGTGAGTAATGGAAATGATCTAAAGGAGAAGGCTAGGCCTTACACGGAACTTTAGGAAAGTAATTCTCTCCTCATTGTGATCTTCTGATGGAATCATGTCTAGAGAGGCAAGAGTGTGAAGTAGAGAAGAGCCAAGTGAGAATGTGACCTTGGACAAGTAATTTTCAAATGTTAGAAAGGGTTTGCTTTATCCCTACAAAAACTTGGGAGTTTTTGAGGAAACATAATTTCTATGGGAGGAAGGAAAACTAAGCATCACAATAGTAAATTGCCTTTGGAATTGTGTTATGCAATAGGATTATTATGTAATCCATGAAACATTTGCATATTACATGCAGTTGAATCATTCCATACAAAAATAATTAAGGGAACATGATTTTGTAAAAATGTTTTTTTATGAAAATTCTTTGATGTCATGAGTTAACTATAGACCTTGAGGAAAATACCTATTGTAGGAAGTGGACATATAAAACCTAGATCACATTGGAAACCTATTAGTATAAAAAGATTTATCCCCAAAGTTGGCCACTCTCAGTTCACGGGGATGAAAATTACTAACTAGTGAAGGTTAATAATGTGATGAAAAAACCTTGAATTTGGTTAAGTCGTTCCTTTTGCTATTTCAATAGTGGACTTTGGTATTCATTAGTGATGGCTATAGAGTGTCAGAATAATTGTTTTTTCTTGGAAGTGCCTATTTTGAGTAGAAGATAACCAAATGAGTCTCTTTGAGTCTTAAATAGATCTAGAAGCAAGAATTTTTTTTGGAGGGAAAGTTGGTGGTATGTGTGAAAGATTTCAACTAGTTTTACTATTTTGGTCATATTCTAGCTTGTCTACTCTTAAATATCCTATATGATTATAGAAACACGTCTATTATAAAAAAATTGATTTTGGAGATCTGTAGAGAAACGTGCATTCAAAGTTATCCTTTTAAGTGTTGATAAAAATCACCAAAAATGGAAATATCATATATGAGTGTATAATACCATGATTTTAACGAAAAAAAAAATTATTTGTCTATTTTAGAAAATATTATATGGCCATAAAAACATGTCTCTAAAATTATTTTCAATCTGGAGTTATGTAGAGATAGATATGTGCATCTAAAGTTACCCGTGTCAAGTGTTGAAAAGCATTCAGAATTATTGAAATGCGTTAGAAAGTTTCAGCTCTTTTGGAGGTGCATTTTACAACCCTTTCTTTGGCTATCTACTGTCAAAAATCCTTTATGACCATAGAAACATGTCCATAAAAAAAAATTAAATCCGGAGTCCTGTAGAAATATACACAAAGTGCTGAAAATTGAAGTTTTTTGGAAACAAATTGCCATCAATTGGGAGAAAAAATAATAAAGTCTTCCAATAACACAATGAAGAATCAAGTCTAGGCAATTGAAATATTAAAATTTCCATCATTTGATTGCATGTTATGTCTCATCAAGTGACCAAGGGTTTTATGCGCACCGCACAAAAATGTGTTGAAAACAATTCTAGTGTTAAAGCCATTATTTACCAAAGCAATGAGCAAGGTTCTCATCTTCTGTAGGGGACAAAATTGTTGGATGGATGGATGGGGTCTGTGTTTTTGGGCCATGGGAATGTGTGGTGTGGTCTATGTGAGAGAGTGGCTAGTAAACTAGTAAAGATGAATGAGAGTGTAGGCTTGGGGCCATCCTCATCCAATGGCTAATAAAGTTCATAAGGCATCAGATTTGAATTTCTACTATGGCAATACTCCACTTCACTCGAGGCTCCAAAGTACAAACTTCACACCAAGCTTTAGAGTTTGATTTCTTATAATGCCAAGTGCTCAAATTTGCTTTGTATTTTGAAAGCACCTCTAAGAATGAAATATGCATTTATCATTTATTAATATTTTTTGAGAAATCTATTTTTAAAATGTGCATTATCTCTTTACAAAATGTGTATTCTCTCTCCATGATGTGTTTTCTCTCTAAAATGTGACTCCTCTTTAACATGTATTCGTGTACGAAATGTGTGTTCTCTCTTCACCTTCTCACTGACTTTGCATTACGGGTGGCGTGGAAGGCCTGTGACCTGGGGACTTCGTTGAATGTGAGAGCCCTCAAGTGCACACTAATAGGTTGTGTAACTAGTCTCTGCCGTCTGGAGACTGGGACCTTCTGGGTAGCGCGCTGCCAACGTCTAAAGAAACACGTTACCATCATCAAACATTTATGCGCAGTTGTCAGTTGGCAATGCGTGCTGCGTAAAAGCTTATATAATCGTAGGCTCTGACCGTCCTTGCGTTTCAAGCATCCAATGTCAACGAAATCTGAATAAATAACATACAATTATATATATCTATATATATAGTCAAACGTGTAATGATCATGATGATCTATTAGCAATGACCACTTTTTCCTCATCGTTGTTATAAGATATTAAGATACTATAATAAAATCTATCACATCCCGTTGTGATTCCTGATGAAAACCCATATTTAGCGGCAAAGGAAAAAGTGGATCCATCATTTGCAATCGTATGGAGTTTTTCTCGGCCGCTCTTAAATTCCATGGCGTCTGAATCCGGCAACATGTTATTCAATCGCCAGGCTTTTGTGGATACTTAGTTTCTTGATCACCGTTAGTTAACGGTCTTCAAGGCATAACACAATCAACTCCCACTAATTGACATATTAGGCATTAGAGCTCACATAAGAAGGGCGTTTGATCTGTTAACGATCTTCACAGATGCCTTTAGCTCAGTGCCATTCTGCAAAACTCACTGTTATTTCAACTCTTATCAAGACCCAGCAAATCCCCAATAAGATCACAATATAAACAAATATAAACCAATCGAATTCATCATCAACAAATGTCACTATTTTGCTGCAACTGCCATGGCCTAATTTGTCTCTTAAGGCGTATGAAAATGAAATATTACCAACATCAGTAAATTCTGCTAGAATCTTTAATTCGCCTGCGGAAGCAGCAGATTTTGAAGTCCCTTGCTTTTGTAAGTCTTTAACTGGCTATTTCAAATTGTGCCAGGGAGTTTGGGACCATTCAAATAATGCACAGGGCAGATCTTGAAATATGGCTAGCTCCATAGGCTGGGCTCTTCCACGAAGGCGCCCTCATCATCGTCATTAGGAGCAGCATCATTATTGTAAAGAACAGAAGCCATTGAAGGAGCAGCCAGCAGTAGCATGACTTGAGCCATCCCTGACATGGTACTTTGCAACACCATGCCATGATCCTCTTCGATTCTTGAGTTGGCATTTGTTGTGCATTCAAAAATGCGTTTCCTAGTTTCCTTATTTGGTCACAGTCATTGGTAGGATTTTGAATATTATTTTTTATAATTTCATGTAGAGCCGCAGTTATTGTATTATCCATTTTTGTCAAATATGATGTACAATAACTTGCAGCAGCGTATGGTTCTAAGATATATTGTATATCAGTATTGGCCTGCCAGAGACGTGCAAGTGTTTGATTGAAATTGTTTGTTCTAATGTCTCGAGGTTCGCATTTTAAAAACAATGTTGGTTGTTGAATTGTTGATCGAATTGCATGTAAGTAAGTTTGTTCGTTCAACTGAAGCATTGTTAGAAATTCGTCGAATGACATATCCATTCCTAGTCCCATATGTTGCAAGTGTTTGTTTATCGAATGTGATATGTCTTGTAACGTTTTAAATTCTTTTGCAAATTGTTCTTGTAAAGGCATCAATATAATTGTTCTTCTCATGGGAGGTTTCGGAAAGTGGAATCGACAAATAGAATGGCCCTTTTTTTTGCAAGTACTACAATGTTTGTGTGTTTGTATATCTCGCATGTTTTCAGGCAGACTTGTTTTGTCACATGTGATAGATGTGTCAATGTAAGTTGTAATTTCATGTACAGGACTTGTGTACAACTGAGGACTCTTAGTGTATTTCACACGTGCTAAGAGTGTTTGATTCTAACTTTGCCCATACTCCATCATTTGATGTGAAGTAGATCTAGTTTTGGAGAGATTGAGATAGCTAGTGAGAATCATCTCATAGTTTGTTGCAAGATCTTGCATAGGAGATGGTAGCACACCATTATTTGATCCTATAGTGAGAGAGAAGCAACATTTTTTGTTCATCACTTTTATTTATCTCCACTTTACATGACTTCAATGAGTTCATACTTGTTGCAACCAAGTGAGAGATTGTCTACTTCCAATTATTCAATATGGAAGTTGAGGATGGAGTCCATCTTGATACTCCAAGATGTGATGGACATTGTACTTGGGATTGAGGAGGAGCCTCAAGTCCTTCAAGAAGTACAAAAATACAAGAAGAGATCTAGGATGGCTCTCCACTACATTAAGATGAATGTCTCTAATGAGATATTGAGGGAGATTGGTGATTGTTCTACATCCAAGGAATCTTGGGATTGTCTCAAGTCCATCTATGAGGCTAAGAACACCTCTAGGCTCCTCACTCTTAGAAATCAAATATTCCAAAGTAGTCAAAAGACTGATGAGAGTGCATCTAATTATGTTTTGAGAGTCAAGGATATTCATAGGGAGCTTGCATGTATTGGTGACTCAATCAATCAAATTGAGCTAGTCCAAGTCATTCTCAATGGCTTGAGAGATGAATATGACAACCTTGTCCAATCCTATGCTATTAAGGAGGAGCTACCAAGTTTGGAGGCCCTTCAAAGTGTGCTTATTTCTGAAGAATCAAGACAAGAGTACAAACTCTTGAGGATGGACAAGCTATCACTCAATCATGATGATGGCAAAGTTCTATTTGCCAAGCACAAAGAGAGGAGTAAGAAGCAACACCATCACTTCACTTCTCTAATGACAAAGCTAAAGACCAAGATGGAGAGGAGGAGGATACCTCTCATGCTTCTAATTCAAATCTCAAGAAGAAGATGATCAAGTGCTTTTATTGTGACAAGAAAGGCCATTATGCCACCAATTGTTTCAAGAAGAAGAATCAACTCAATCAAGCCAATATCACCAATGAGAAAGAAGACTATATTGCAAGTGATGGAGAAGGCTCTCTTATGGCATCAAGCTTCTCCTCTTCCACCTTCAACAAGGATGACTCATGGTATATTGATAGTGGAGCATCTTCACATATGTGTGGCTCCAAGCACTTTTTTTCATCTATTATGCCTTATGATGGAGTCAAGAAGACCGTATACTTTGCAAGTAAGCATGAGTGCAATATTGAAGGAGTAGGGATTATTCCCTTGAAGCTTGCATCTTCTAAAGATCTCTTTCTCAACAATGTTCTTTTTGTCCCAAAGCTTACAAAGAACATCTTAAGTGTTGGCCAACTTCTTGATAGTGGCTTTGATGTCAATTTCAATATTGACAATTGTGTGATTAAGAAGGATGGTGAGATCCTTGCATATGGATCAAGATTTGAAGGCATCTACAAATTGGATCCAAGTGAGAGTGCAAACTCTCTTGATGTTTCTTATATTTCCAATATTTCAAAGGAGGAGGATTACACAAGATGCACATATCTTCTCTCTTCAAGTATTATGGTGTATGATTATTCCTTATTATTCAAAGCATATGTTGAGAAGAAATTCTCATTGAAGATCAAAGCTTTGAGGAGTATTGGAGCTCTTGAAGGAATAGCACCATATGAAGTTTTATTCAAGATCAAGCCTAAGGTTGATCACCTTAGTGAACTTGGTAGTGCTTGCTTTGCACATATTCCCTTGGAAACAAGAAGGAAGGATGATCCAAGCTCATGGATCATGATTGGATACTCATCCATCAAGGAGGCCTTTAGTGTCTTTACACTCTCTATTTCAAATGTGATGGTGAATAGAGATGTCATATTGCATGAAGATTCAATCTTGGAAGTGCCCGAGATCAAGGCTTCTCAAGAAGCATCACAAGTTATCCTTTTTGAAGGTATTCAAGTTATGATGGGGTCAATGTGTGAGGAGGAGTTTCTTCTTCATATGATTTCAAGAAGATCTTCAAGATGCATGGCCGAGTCTTTATGGCTCACCTTACCTGGCAAAGAGGGGCATATTTCATGTTGTATCTACTACAACACATTCATATATGCTTCTCTTCCTTTGCTTGAAATGCTATCTTGCTTCATTGAATTTTTTGGATCTCAAAGTTCAAGAAAAGCTATACTGATTTTGTATGATGCTTATAGTATGGACATGTTTCTTGTCATTATTGACTTAGATGTGTTTCCAATAATTTTTGAAAGCAAGATATTGTATTGTCAAAAGTATGCTCTTGGTTCTAGTAAGAACAAGATTGAGCTTGGTACTCACTTTTTTGAAAATCATGTTTTCACATGTTTTGAGGCAAATTGTAAACTCCTCTTGAGATTAAGTGAAGCATCCAAAGTGGACACTTACATCCTTGAGAGAGTAACTAGCCTAAAAAAGATCAAGATAGTCTTTGATATCAAGATTAGATCCATCATGGTTATAGTTCATTGTATGTGGACTAGTCAAGCTAGAAAGCATAATCTTGATAATCATCATTGTTTCACATCTTATGATCTTGATCTCCATGATCCTTATGAGGCTTGGAAGCCTCAGATTTCTCTATTTATGGTGCATCCATCATGCAAGTGGGACTTTCAAGGCAAAGATCATCATCAAGCATGGAGGAAGCCCATGATAATAGTGGCATATTGGTGGAGCACTCTTCAAAGGCATTGGCAAGAGATCTCTACCAAAGAGATCTTATCATGGATATGGTGAGGGTGCTGCTATAATGGATCCCTTGGCTGATCTTCACTTCTTATGCATACCAAAGGATCCACTCAAAAAGATTTACAAACTTCTCAAGTGATCTAGTACTTTCCAAGCTATTTTTTGAGGAGGAGTGTGAGAAATTGGCAAAAATCTAGCTTGGTATTTTTTATGATAGAAGTTTGTAAGTGAATCTCACATGTGTGGAGGATGTTCCCATGTGTGGACAATTGTAAAGTAAATCAAAATGTTTGATATAGGGGTCTCATAGAATCTCATAGTCAAGCATTTAGGTGTAGGATGTTGATAGGGTCAAATTTGGCATAGATGGCAAATTATCCATTTCCACTTGTAATGCCAACATTGAGCCAAACTTGTGCCAATTAGAGTGTAGACAAGTGTCATGCTTTTGTTTGATGAAGCTTAAGAGGTCCAATAGGATTTAGAGGTGGAACCTTGTGAGGTCCAATAGAAAATTGAGGTGTGCTTGAATATAGTCCAATAGAATTTAGAGGTGCATGGATCAATGGTCCAATAGGATTAAGAGGTGGCAAAGTGTGATCCAATCATAGTTAGGCATAGTCGTAGCTCATGAATCTATTAGTATCATTGTACTCCTCCTTTTGGATCTAATTGATTTTGAGATTGAGTGGATTTTGAGTGTCATTGAATTTCTAGCTTTCTCTCTCTACCCGAGAGCTCATGATGGTTTTTCTCTCTCTACCCGAGGAGAGCAGCTTGTTTTTACTTAGAATACTTTTGGAACACTTCCCACACGTGTGAGTGAGAGTTGGAAGTGATTGAATGCATGTAGTAGTGTGTTTTTGCCATAGGATACAAGATTGATCTTGAATCTCAATCTAGTCTTGATCTTGGTGCATCTACACACCTTAGGAGATCACAAGTACATGTAGTGGACAGTCCACACGTGTGAAATTCAACAACCAAGAATGGAATGATCTTGCCGAATCAATTTCCGGAGGCAGTTCATTCGGTGATTATAATATCTTGCACAAGTTATAGGATCATGTCGAATAAGGTTTTGTATATTGCTTTCTTCTAAACGTAAGTGTGTATCTGAGGCATGAATATTTGCTAGGCTATGTAAACATGTTACAAGGTCTGGCCAATGTGACTCAGCGCTTGTGAACGTTACGAATAATGTTGGTGGTCTTAGTTGTCTGATCATTGCAAATATGTCCTTTTTTGTTTTGTCAGATAATCTGGTGATGTGCGTAGCATTCCTAGGTCTCTGTATCCAATATCAGATTTCATTATTGTGGCAATTTTTGAAATGTCAAGCATGTCTTTTACTTTAAGAGTACGTCCGTAAGTTTTCTCTTTTCGTATACGAAAGCGTGCAGTTGATCAAATGAGCTTAATTTGGCATTTAATAGTTTTGTAAAATAGATTTGGAATGTGAGTTGCAAAACGCCTATCATGGTGCATGATTTTCCATTGTGCAATTTGTTGGTATATATTGTTTTCGTAGAGCATTTTGTGTCGTCGGCATCCATAAAATAAAGTTGGAAAATTCAATTCCTCACTATCTTTGTCTTGAAATAATCCCAATGGTTGATAACTTTCAGCTGGGAATATTGAAATGATTTTGTCTTCAAAATCTTGTATTTGTTGTGATGTTAAAAAATTATGTATAAGGGTATCTGAAAACGTCTCATCTGCAATTTCAACAAAGTTCGTGGTTTCATTATCGGAAAAGGTAACGGTTGTAGGACTAGTTGGTGGTATGACATCGCTATTAGTATTATGTAATCGATATGCAAATTCATTGGCTTGTAATTGTTCTTTCCAATTAGGAAGAATTTGTATGGCCAATTCAGTATACAAGTTTGTTTTGCAAAGGTCTTGCAATGCAGTCATTATGATATCTGGTCTAATTAAGCCCGAAGCAAAAACTGATTTGTATTCAAGCTTTCGCTTTAATTGTATACCTACAGTGGAATTCTCATCAAGGAATCGAGACAATGTAGTTTGAATCCTATCCAAGTTACTAGGTACGTTAACAATGCTTCTATGCAAACTAAATTGACCAAACACTGGTTGCAGTTGTCGAATCTATGCGAATGCAAGTCTAGGTGATACTAAGCATTCTTCTAATTGGTTCAGTTTTTCGACGGTCGGTATTTTTTTGATCATCGATACATTTATTGGGAATAGAAATGGGGGCATTCTTTTGGCCTTCAAATATTTATAACAATTTCTGCAAGTTCGCATGGTATGTTCACTTACATAATCAAACTGGTTTTGTTTTAACTGTTTTGAATATAGACTTGTTTCTGCGGGTAATTGTTTTGTTTGATGCTTGGAATTGAGTTTTCCGCAACTGAGGCTTACATGTATAGGTGTGTCTTTTATTTGTCGAATATACCTTTGTTGTTGCTTATTTTGAGCAACATTATGATTTGTATCTTGAGAAATACAGTCATGTGCAGATGGATTATTTGGGAGTTTGTTATTTTGTCTTTTTAAGTATCGTATATATCGGGCAATTGCAGGTACTCGAATATGTGCATGCAGATCAATAGTTGAGCAAAATTGTTTTGCGATTTCAATACTAGAGAGATATTTGTTATCATGAATTAATTGCAAAATCCGTTCATGGTATGCAGTTGCCCATTCAAAACAAGTTCTGTTTTCAACATACGGTTGATTACATGTTCTTGGCATTATGCCATGACAATGTTGTGCATTTTGTTTTTTCAAGTATTTGATGTGTCTTGTGACTTGTTTTGTGGTCAAACATTTGCTTGGGATTTTCATAGTTTGTAAAAAATAATTCGCAAGTTGTTCAGTTTCCAAAGTATTGTCAGCCATTATTTTGAGTAATTCACAATTCATATGAGCATGCCAATAAAATTTTGTATGTCGTTTTCTTTTTCGATTTATTGTTTTACTGATTCGCATGATTTTCGTATTGTATTCAAAAGTTGGTGTCTCAGTAGCAATACCAAGAACTAGTTGTTGACTATTGCAAACAATCATTTGAGAACTTGGTATTGGAGGCAAGTATTGTTTGTTTTGCACATCATACAACAATGTTACTGTTTTTGAAATACGAATAGGACATGTTTTTATACTATCCCATATTTGTTTGAGATTGCTTGACAAGACAATGATCAGATTGATGTTTAAAGCCAAACAAGTCCAAGTGAGCAAAAATTCGTCGAGATATACAATAGTGTACTTTCTTTGTGTTTGGTCTTTGATAAGATATTTTGTCATAGATAGTGATATTTTGTGCATATTCTGAAATCGATCTGTATCAAAATATTTTTGTTGCCAATGAATTGCAATTGGGTCTCTTCTACCTAAACATGTTTTAAAATATCGTATAATTGCTTGAAAGCTGATTCCTTGTGACCTACTTTCGTGTTCTAGCGCCATTGCCAAACTCTCAAAAAAGTTGTTTCCAGTAGCCATTTTTGTATCAACTTACCAAACATGTACTGGGAAATGGAAATTTTTTTGGCTTTTCAAAAACAAGTTTTAAATATTCCCTTATTGGAAAACATATACATTGGAAAAAAAAAAACCAATACAAATATCGTACAAGCTGATTTTATAGAGCGCGATATTGCTTTGAACAAAAGATAGTTACTTTGAACGCACTATAATAGGATCAAAGATATGATACAAGAACGTACGTTTCGGGGTTTTAATGTGCTAGAAATGTACACTGTATATAGTTTAAGAGATTTGCTTCAAAGTTAAATTTCCAAACCATGTAAACCAAATTGTCAAAACATAGATCGTATATGCAAACATGGGAAATTGCCAAAGATGCAGTTTACTTGAAAAACTTGCATTTCGAAAGCAATAATACAGCCACGAACCAACTATGCAAACATGGAACGACTTTCTAACGTGATTGTTGGAAGATGGACAAGAATATGTCAAATCAACATCTATAAGGAAAGCGGCTGGCGCAATTGGCAAGAATTGTATCAGAAGAACTTGAAACTTTTCGTGGAATCAGATTTTTTCACTCGATAAGTTAAGGATATCAAATGAAACAACTATTAGTGTAAACCAAAGTTTCAAAAAACCTTGCATTTATTATGTCTTTGTAACAAACATGTATTCTAAGACGGGATTTTCTGGATTTCCAAAAAGGAGTTCCAAATTTTCAATTGCAGAAGAATATATACATTGGAAAAAAAGTAATACAGATAATGTAAAAATTGATTTTACAAAAGCGAACATTACTACCTCCAACAATCTATAATAAAATCAAAGATATGATACAAGATTAGGTTTGACTTACGTTTGTAGTTTGCAAATCACAAATTTAAACTGATATAGTTTAAGGGATTGTTGTAAACTTACAATTTCAAAGCATGTAAGCTAAATTGGAAAAACATATAACATATACACGTACATTCACACAAATTCAAGCAATTTTCAACAATTTTTCTGGAAGATGAACAATATAGCAAGTCAAGATCTATAAGCAAAGTAGTTGTCATAGTTGGTTATCAATGTAAACAAAAGTTCCAAAAAACCGTGCATTTATTGTAGGAGTTTGTAGAACAAGAAACAAGTACCATCGTTGGTATTAACAAAGTCAACCATGACTAGAACTAAAAGCATTTGTGAGTTATTAAACATATATAGATACACAACTATACCTACATTGTCATGTTCATGTTAAAACTTCGTTTCTTCATTTAGCATTGTAATGGCATTATCAACAGAGGTAGAGCGTTCCACCATTGGCAAGTCAGCTTCTTGAAAGGGTTCCATACAAAGTTGTGAAGTACTTGCATTAGTTCTAGCAATTTGAGTAAAAATAGGCATGTGAGCAGGTATAGAACTGCAATATACAATTTGAACAAAGGATTTAGAAAACCAGGAACATGAAAATCGAAATAATTGAGGTACGCAAGAAATTGCATTCTATCAAAAATACATGTATGTACCGTGTGCAAGGCATCTCCACTCCAATAAGATTGTTTTGACCATCAAGTTGGTATTTTGCTTTTGTGTCAACAGCCACCATTTTCCCACGAATGGAGATTGGGTCTTTGTCATACGCTATTGGCAATGATTTAGGTAGATCCAATATTGTTTGGACCCATTCATCGTAAACATTCACCGCCACAATTTTACCATTGTCATCTTCAATTCATGTCGTAAGCACACCCACTTTTTTCAGCAATGTGATATTATCACATGTACGACAAAAACATGTTGTGAATGACTTTCTAGTGATCTTCTTGGATTGGCAAATCGAACAGACAAAGTCGATCGGTGGAGCATTTATATTCGTAATTTTCAATGTTCCGAATACCTACATGCATACATTTCACAAAAATTGTTTCAAGTTTATACATTCGAAGCATGTACCATAAAACAACACATGCAAGGAAACACATAAACATAAATGTAAAATTGTAACACATGAAAGTTTTTCAAGTACACCTCCATTCCAACAGCTACAACTTGAGCGACATGGAATTCTTGGACATCCAACAAAAGCTTTTGAAATGCCAAATCATGGATTGCCGCAAAAATTGTATAAGGTTGCACAGTAAGTCGAATCAACCCATTCCTGAGTGTGCCTTGGGACATTTTTTAGCATTGTGATAACTGGACGACCTTGTCGGAAAACTTTTTCTAGTTCAAAATATTGAGCACGAGTCGCTTCCCAAAATGAAACCTATCAAATCCATGTGCATGTTTTAGAAACAACAAATCCGAATAACAAAACTTGTGGGAAATACAGAAACCTATTATAGGAACTTGAATGAGGTTAACAACTAACCGTTGGAATGTCATTTGTCGTTTTGCCATCTGCAACTTGTATATCGTATCTTTCCATTTGGAAGCCTTCCGCTTGGCCAAGTATGCCTATAACAGCAACTGCTATTGCGAATGTGCAGTAATTTGCCTTTTCTTGTTTGTCGGTACCTTTTTTCCACATTCGGAGGCTTCGAACCTTGTCGGTAGGCATGAAATTCGCAATGACATCAAACGGTTGGATTTGTGTTACAACAGAGTTGTGTTCTATATGCAGTATGTATTTGGCATCACCATAATCGTAATCAGTTTTCAGGACAATGGCAAAGTTCTCAAATCGTAAATACGATCCAATTTGAACTTTTGCTGCATGTTTATCTGCAACAGAACCGGGCATCATAGCTGTCACTATCGACATGCCAACTCGATCGGTCATGTCACACCTGAGATATGTCCATGTTTGTCCTGGTTTTTTGTTCCCATGATCATAGTTGCCATACCTAGACAGAATAATCCCTTCAAAGGCACAGTTCGTCCAAATTCGGCAAACATCATTTACAGCTAAAATGTCGGGTTGAGGCCTTTTTGACATGTGTAATTCTGTCACATGGAAGGGAACATTATTATCTAAGCAATAAATAGTAGAAGCAATAAATATTTAAAACAGTATTAGGAAATCCATTATGCAACTAACTTTAAGGAAGTCAATATCAAGACCTAATTTTATTAGGCATAATAAAAAGTGATCCCAGTAGGTTATCGCAAATTTAAATATCGAAATAACAAAAAGTGATCCCAATACGTAATTGCAAATTGGAATTGTCAATTATCAATTGGCAAATGACGAATCCCTCAAGGAAAGTATTGAATAGATGCGCCATTGCGCGTGTTTGTGTAGTTCAATATTGATCGCAATGAATAATTGCAAGATGGAATATTGAAATTGTCAAATATCAATCAGTAGATCATGAATCCTCCAAGGACCGTATTGAATAGATGCGCGAGTGCGCATATAAAATACCTGCATCTGTCAACGTCGTTTGCTCATCACTTTGGTATTCCATTGCTTCTTCGACTATTATGGTACCGAAACTAAAACCTGCAATGATCAACCCAAAATACAAATAGGGAACAAGCAAAAGTTACAAACGATCACGACAAATTTTAGATTGTCTAATACATTGAATGTGAACGGTACATGAAATCATAGGCAAACACTAAAACAGTGCCAAAAATGAGCCAATTCTCTATGAACAAATGCAAAACCATATTAGCGGTAGTTTAGTAGCACACACATGGAATTTTAGCGAACCATAATTTTCGTATACCGCAAAATAAAGGCAATGGTTGTTTTAACAAACACGCATATGATGTACTGTAATTTAGAACATGGAAATCTAGAACTGGAGCAAGGCAAGAAACAAGGATGCTCAAATAACCCAAAATCCATGTAGTTGTAAATGACCAAGTCTAGGATGGTAATACAAGTTACATCTCGAAAGCTACTTCTATGACACTGTAAGCCCTCAATTGGTCATTACATAAACCATTTTCACATGCAAACCCAGTAAATGTGTAACGGTATGTCTATGACATATATATACAATCATAGCGAGTGTCTTTTTCATAAGCATGTGGAAATCACTCATAAAATGGGTACAAAAATGCCTCCCCTCGCTCATACCTCTCTCTCTCTCTCTCTCTCTCTCTCTCTCTCTCTCTCTCTCTCTCTCTCTCTCTCTCCCCCGCTCGTGTTTTTTGCAAAGTAAGATAGTGCATTCCAGCTATTGACGGCAGATTGTCTGGTGGGTGAAAATGAGCATTGGGATTGATTATTTTTTGGTTTCACCTTTGTGCCAAGTCCAATTGAAACGACCAATTACAACTTCTTTTCTTAGTGGTGAGTCTAGTGACCTAACTTGACTGAGGGTAACTATCTAGGATGTTAGGCTCATTGCTATGTTGATTGGCTAAGTGAACTCTAGGTTTGTGCTTTCGTTTTGTGGCTTGACATATTGCGTTGGCTTATATAAAAAACACTCATGGTATGTTGATTTTGTTAGTTGGCTTGCTTGGATTGCTCTAGAATGGCTATTTAGAGCTCATGCTAAGGTGATGCCAGGTTAACTCTTAGTTTTTGTTGGGATCATGTCTAATCTAGGTTAGTTCCCTTATACTTGCACCTCATGAAACAAATGTTGGATTGCATGTTGGACTTTGTGTGTTGATGGTTGATATGATCAAACAAGGAGTTGAACTTAGGACCTAATTAAGTTATTGACTTTGCGCCCCTGAAGGTAAACACCCTTCACTTACTGGTGCAACAAAATGATATTTGAAAAGTCTGTGGTGGACAACACCTCGACAAGGTAATGTAAGAATGCCATGTAGTTGAGCCATCATGACACTATTGACTCTTGGGAGTAAGGCTTAGGTAAAGATAGAGAACATATGCACGTTCTAAAGTCCAAGTTATTTGACTTTAATCCCGTCATTATAGAAATTTGTATACTAGGCTTAACTTCAGGGTTAACTTCTTAAACTAGTGTTAATCAGCAACATTAATCTTTAATGTTTGGTTTTAAGCAGCGAGTTTACGTCAATGTAATGAAGTTCAATCAAGTTAAGCCTCTCGAGGCATCACTTATGCCGCCGCGACAGGGTCAACTCTCTCCCTCTCTAGATCTCTGGGTATCTCTCAATCTCAGTCTCGATCTAACGTGTAGTGTTCCCGTTCTGCTGTTAGATCAGTACCAGTAGCAGTAGCTAGCGCTTGTGTCGCATCCAGCGAAGGCTCCTGATCGTGTTGGGCAGGTGTTTCATGTTATTTGGAATCGGTACTGACACAACCTCAGGAACTATCGGGCTTAGCAGAAATGGTGTTCAACATCGGTACATTACTATCACAATCTTTAGTATCCAAGTCAAGAATTGTGTGTGCCAGATCTGCGTTCTGTGATTGGACTTCTTTTCCCATGAAATTATGACCTTTTGCCTGATTTCTGACTTTTTTGGTTATCGGCTTTTTGAAACCTGCTTATTTCTACCTCTCTTTTAGGAGTGGAGTTTCTGTTGATGTTTGAGAAATTAGGAATCAATGTACGAGATTGAAAATAGCTTCGAAGATTGGACACACTTTATGGAATGAGATGTAATCTAAATTTTTCTTTTCCATCCCATCGTTGATAATAATAGTAACCGACTTTCAATTCCTAATTTCTACATGGCTAGTGGTTATAGAAAAGAAAATAGCAAAACTCTCTATGCACTGTAGCAATCCCATTAGAAGCTAGAAGCAACTGGATCCATCATTTGCAAGCATAGTACTGAAAGTTCTCGTTGATTAAGAAAGCATTATACTAGATTCTAGTTATGATTGATTACAGGCATGGGCAAGGACAGCTCGTTTCTGATTCCTGAGGCAATTAGTTTTCTCTACTTTTCTGGTTCAACTGGAAGCACTTACAGTTTCAGTCTAGCAGACAATCACTTGAGAACTTAAATTCTAAGATTATAATATCTTGCAGGGTCTAAATTTGTAGAGCTCTCCGTGTCTCTTGCTTGTGTGTGTGTGTGTGTGTGTTTACCTGGACCTCCTCGCAACACCAGCTCCTCTGCACCACGATCTCTTCAGCACCTCCTCGCAACACGAGCTCTTCTGCACCACGATCTCTTTAGCAGAGGCGAGCGTACGCGACTGTCTCAGCAATGAGATAGAAAGGCTGCTCTGTCTCAGTGTCTCAGCAAGTCAACAGTCCCAGCAGCAAGATAAAAATTTTGCTGTGAGCGTTAGCACTTATCACCTACAGCGGATAAGCATGACGACATAATGTTTCACGTGACGTTCACGTGCACCGCGAATAATATCATGAATAAAAAATGTTTTGAGAAATTAAGAAATGTTTATTGTCCTCAGGTGAACGTGAAGCGAACACGTCATCACGGGATGAAACCGTCACAGTATCCCTGCCCAACAAGGGAAGGGCCAACAAAACTGTGCGCGTCAGCTCCACGCGCTCCTTTCCATTTTTTTCTTGAACATGTCGGTTGGTCGGTTGCCAGCAGGTCAGTTGGTCGGTTTCCTGAGGTCAGTTCGTTTTATTTTTATTTTTAGGCTTTCAAGTTATTACAACTCTTTGTTTAGGGGGTTTTTTTTGTGTATTTGGAGGAATCCTTATTTGGAAGAACCTCTTGCCACTTACGCTACCAAAATCTGGTATAAACCCAGAGTTCTTGAAATCATATTTTTTTTTACCTTTAAAATCCTTAACTTTCGAAAAAGATGACCTCACTTTTCTTGCACAATTTTTTTTCAAGAGTCTAAGATCCTACAACTTTCCATTCATAAACTTAAATTTCCTACATAGATTATTTTTTTGTATTCCTTTGTAAATTTCGTTATTTAGTATTTTGAATCTTTAAGTTTCCATTTACACACTCATATTTCATGTATATAATGTAATGTGCCTTATCCTAGTACTCTTGAAAGTTGGACTCTGATATGTAGTATGTAATAAGCTTTAATTGACCATGGAGTCTGGACCTATGTAAAGTTTACACACCATTGAGTGCAAACCACATAGCTATGCTCTCAAATTCCTCTAAAATGGACATACAAAGACTCATTCAAAAATTTGGTTAGGCCTTGTGTAGCAATGAGTGCAAATTTGCAAAATGTATGAATCTTGTTAAGTGCAAATTGGAAGTGATTGCATTGATAAAATCATATGCTTATATTCCAACCCTGCATGAACTAAACCAATGCTTGGCGTGCCATACATGTGCGGTTGCATGGTGCCCCAATAATCTGTCAAATTTTTCCTCTACAAGGGCAATGATACCATTGACTTCCCTTTAGAATCACACTAATATCAATTACTTCAACCATAATGCTTCTTTCTCGTCTTGAGTAGAAAGGCCGTCTTCTCTTGCTTGTAACCTATACTCTTCAGCCACTAAGAACTCTTGCAAGTCTTCCACACTTGACAAAGTCTTTTGAATGACAAAGCTTTATAGCATAACTTAAACAAGTTCTACATCCTTAACGCTTTCATCAATATAAGAAAGATCATCATTCAAGGCTTTAACTCTTAAGATAAATGTGTGAGCACTTTCTCCTTCCTTTTGAAAACTTTAGAACATTTGCCTTCTTAAGGTTAGAATGCTAGATGTGGACTTACTCTCATACACCCTCTTCAATGCATTCCATGCTTCACTTGAAGAAGTGCACTTCAACTAGCTTTCTTAAGAAGTTCATTGGTGATATTCATCGGGATGATGTGGAGTGCCCTCCTGGCCCTTTTATCATACTTTACTTGTTCTTGACACACCAAAGATCTCTCTTCTACACCTGCAACAATGTCCATTAGCTCACTCAACTCAAGCAAGGATTCAAACCTCACTTTCCAAGTTGAATAATTGGTTGAGTAGAGTGTATCATTCTTCCAACATGATTCTACTATTAGTAGCCATCATGCAAAATAATTACCCCTCATCTTTACATAAAAGCACATGTTGGTGTATGATGTGAAATGCTTGGTCTACGATTGATTATGATTGCAGCGGACATGACGAAAGCAGAACACGAGAGGCGATTACGATGTAAAACGATGCCTCTACCAACAATAAGAAAAACAATGAACACAATAGTAACTGCGATTTCAGGAACGTGGATTGACTAGGAACGAAATCAAAAGCTTGTTATTCCTTTTGGGTTATCAAAGTAGGAGTCTGAGACTACCGTAACAGTAGGATTGCGAAGCATTGGGCGTCTTGGACGACCATGCGATCCTCTGTCTCTGATAACCGTGTTTGTGTGCAAGAGAGTGAGAGAGACAATTGCATTCAATCAAGAACGTAAGTATTGAACAGTAGCGAATCTATATATATAAAAAGAGAATCGGAACATAATCAATAGCGATGACAAGCGCGTGCTCCTAATTACAGACTCAAAACAATAGCTACATCTCTAAATCTCTCTCTCTCAGTGTATAAATCACTAACTCTAAGGATCTAGCTACTTAAGACCTTTTGGTCGTTTGATCACTCTGTGCATACAGATTTATTCAACTCAACAACACCTATCTATCACCCCTTCTCTTCGTTCAGATACATATTTATAGCTGTCAGAGTCTTTTTGATTTATTGTAATTACAATTTACAGGATGATTAACAGCCGTTTAAACAAGATCCGTAGATCCATTATTGGAGCGTTGTGAAGGAGGTGAAGTACAAAGTAATGTATCCTCCGTATGAGTCGTAGTGAAAGGATGTAGACCATGATGGTCGTAGTCTGTCTGCAATCGTTTGAACAATTGCTGGTCGTTCGATCAACTGTTGATCGTTTCATTTGTAGGTGATCGTTTGCTTCCTTCGTTGATAACTGTATCTATGTATAACATAGATGAATGCTTGTTGTGATTGAATGCACTCTATTGTTGTTTGATTGCGCTTGTTTACTCACTCTGATAAGAACACGGACGTCTACGACTCCTCAGTTTCAGATTAGACGATGGTTGTCTTTGACGTCTGAGGAACTCGCGATATCATACTGCTCTTTCAATCTATTTCAGAACTAAACTTCACATTGAATCCATTTTTCAGCAATACCACACACAAACCATCTCTAATCTCTTTGGTGGACTGTACTCTCATTTTTGTGAGTATGAATTAATATTTAAGATCCTGTTGGGCAATTAGAACACTTAAAGTTGTGATTATATCTAACATAAGCCTTCTATTAGACTATCTTTGCATCTAGCAGCTGATTGAAAAGGGAGAGCTGTTTCGCAATATTCCAGCTCTCTTCTTCGTTTGCGTTCTTCTATCTCTCTTGCCCCATCAAAAGTTAGAGATTTGATCAAAACAAATGTAGATAAATGCACAAAATATCATGCTAGATTGAAGGTAGACCTACAATCACTACTAATTTTGGTAAAATTACTATTTTTGGAGAACTCCTTGCTTTGATACCATGTGGAAATTTAAAATCTAATGACAATCCTAAAATTGGATCTAGGCCAATAGTAATTGCACAAAAAATTACTTGTAAAATTGTTGGACAATTTCTATACAATCTCACTAGTTTGATCAAGATCATTCTACCAAAATTAAATAAAATCAAAAGATATTCAACACATATTTAGATCTAATCCTATTCTCTATAAATAAGCCATACAACACCTCATTGACTTCCTTCCCTAATAGAGATTGAACAAAGACACATCAAATATTCTAGTACACAAATGTAGAAGAGAACCAAACATGAAATGATAATATTGCTACTAAAAGTGGAATACCACTTAGGTTCTACGTTCTCCATGCCCTAACTACTATTTATAATTGAAAGTGATGATCTCTCTCTCTCTCTCTCTCTCTCTCTCTCTCTCTCTCTCTCTCTCTCTCTCTCTCTCTCTCTCTCTCTCTCTCTCTCTCGTCTTTCTAGAGTCATTTGGCCTAGCTTATCCAAAACTTGACCAAAAGCTTATCCAGAACTTTTGTGTGTACAAATGACTAAATGAACGTGGACCCAACTTAAAAATGGTCATGTACATTGGTTTTACACATGTGAGAAAACCTTGTGAAGTCTATCTACAAGTTTGGACTCTAAAATGCCTAAAATTGCCAAAACTAGTCAAGTATAAGTTGACAATTTTTTACATAAGTGAGACCCATACCATGATTTCAACCATAAAATTTTTACCATTTTTTATGCTTGGGAAAGGTCTTTATAGTGACCTTTGCACTTGGTAAAATAGCCTCGTCGTAATTACGACTATTTTACAAATGCAAAGGTCATTAAAAAATCATTTCCCATTACATAAGTATTTTTTATATATTTTCATATGGTTAAAACCCTATTAACTCTTGACAAAAGATTTTATTTCATTGAAGGGCGAGAAGACCCTTCGAGGCCCTTTCGTCAAGGAAGTACTTTTGGAGTAGCGAGGAGGAAGTCCCTTTTGACAATGAAAGGACCAAGGACATGGACCTTGTTTGTCCTGAAAAGCTTCTTTACTTTGTGTGTTTTAATTTTTTTTTGTGTCAAAATGTTTTACACACCTTTTGGGTGAAGGTGATTTTACATGCACTTAACGGACACACCTTCTAGAATGTTCATGTGAAACAAATCTGTTACAAATTTTGTTTTCCATGAATTCCATTGTGGGAGGTCCTTAAGTTTCTTTTATGAAAATGCAAAAAGTGATTTTACCTTAGAGTTAAGGGGTAACTTTTTTCATATGGGACCCTAAAGAAAGTCTGATAGAAGAAGATGTAATGGCATGTGTCAAAAACTCATTATTGATGGAGAGACAAATTTGTGCCACTAACACACATTCAGTTTAAAGAATACGAGCTCTTTTAAACGCATAGTTGTCCTTACACATGCCTTCTCCCAGTAATACCCTCACAAGAGAGGGGGGGCCTTAAAGAAGCAAAAAGGCTGCCCATGTGGAGCTCAAGTGGCAATTCCACTCTAAATAAATGAGACGTACCTTGTCGGCATAATCGATTATAAAAATGCGATGATAATTTGTGTTTCCGAGGAAGACGTACACTTCCTTCATTGTTGCAGGTAAGGGCATTTCAACTATTACCTTGATTTTTGAAGGATCGATAGAAATACCATCCTTTGAAATTATATGTCCGAGTACCACCCCATGAGTGACCCAGATTTGACACTTATCAGGGTTTAGGAAAATTTCAAATCTACGGTAGCGAATGAAGATTTTTTGCAGTGCATCAAGGTGCGTAGCGGCTAAGGAATGTACACCCAGATCGTCGAGATAAATCTCGACAATTTGATGTAACAGGTATTGGAAGGCCAGTTGCATGACCCTCTGAAACGTTGAAGGGGCGTTGCATAAGCCAAAAGGCATGACATTATAAGCATAAACCCCGTTCTTTGTGGCAAAGTCCGTTTTATGTTTATCTTAAGGGGCTATTTGAACAAGGAGATATTCTAGATCAGAAAGAAATTTGGACAAAAGGTGTGCACCAACATGAACTAGTCGATCCATCTCCTCATCAGGATCTTTAAGCTTTAACGACATCGTTTTAGCTGGTCCTTCAAAGGAGTTGAAACTTGGTGTAGGTTCCCGGTGTGGCTGCGGTAACTGGATAACAACGTCATCCAGTGTGAAATCTTTAAATTTTTGTAGGAGATCGAAAGGTGGTTCCACAAAGTTTTTTGGAACTTTGGGAATTTTCTGTGTTGAGTCACTAGTGGACGTGGAAGCTTGGTCTGATGGTTTGGTTTCTATCTCTTTAGACAAGGGCTTGATTGGCTACTTAAGCTTCTCACGCATCTGTTTTGACGCTCGGTTAATTTTGTATCGATAAATTTATTTTTTTGTAACCGAGGTTTTTGTGGTTTGGGAGTGGACGGTGTTGCTGTCTCACTTATCATGTCGTCATCAATTGTATCCCAGACTTCGTCTGGATACACATCCCATGTGTATGCTTTGGGATTGGACCTATACGCTTGTGTGCTGGGTATTTTGGATTTCAGTTGGACATGAGCCAACGGCCCTGGTGACTTGATCTCCTAAGGACTTGGTTTTGGCGGATAACGTTGGACATCTAGATAAAGGAGTACACTGTTTATCCGTCATTTCAGTATCATCCATGGAAAGAATACCTTCTTCAGAAACATGGGCGGTAGAGACGCTAGGTTCTCCTGGTCACCACGCTATAGGAATCGGGTCAATCATCATAAGTGGGATGATGGGTGTATCAATGTCTGTAGAAGATGGGAGAATATCCACAGAGTGGTTTCGATACGATATCGATTAGAATCAGCACAGTTCACAGTGGCTAGTGTCTGTCCCCAATTGATTATGTCTGTGGATCTCGTATAGTGGCCTTTGGGTTGGATTGGGACACTATCTGATTTGTCATATGTTGTTGATGACCAATCATCATAAACTTTAGCAGGCTTGACATGGCTAGTTGAGTCGACAGTGACTCGTTTGTCGTGATTGCCAAAGGTAATTTTGTTATGTTTCTAATCTTGGACAACACCTGCCATCTGGAGCCAGGGTGTATCAAGAAGGAGTTTATAAGTATTGGCATCTTCTGGTAAGTCTAAGATGACACAATCAATCACAAATTTGACACCTGCTATTCGAACCTTAAAATTTGATAAATGACCAGCAGAGTTGGTAACTCGTTGATCAGCCATGCGAAGTTTGTATCGTGGTTGATCGAGGGTATGGAAGCCCCATGACTTTGCCAAGGACAAAGCCATTATATTAACGCCTGATCCGCTATCAAGGATAGCAGATACTGCGAGATAGTCTTTATAGGACAAAGGCAAGGTGATGCTAGTCCCCTTAGCAACACCTATATTCAGCACATTCATAGGAATCTAGGGGATTTCAGGAATCTCTTCTGTTTTCCCATTAGGAATAGTAGGCAGCTGAAAACTACGATGGATATATCGTTGAAGCCCGGTGAAAGATTTTAGCACACTATGGAATGGCATAGTGAGTTGAGCTTGCAGGAGGTCAGAAAATACTTCAAGTCCTTGTAGAAATTGCTCTTTGTCAGGGATCTGAGCGGATAACAGACTTTCCGTATGTCTTTCCTCTCGCAAAAACTCCTCTTGAAATTCCTTGTACTGCCTTTGTTCCACGTTTGGGTCTGGGTATTCTTTGGGTAAAGTGGAAGTTGTCAAGTGGCTTCCATGTGGGTCAGTTGATTTTGGATGGTTTTGTTGCTATTATTTTTGTTGGTGTTGTGCTCTAGTTAGAACTCTAACAGGTTCGGATGATATATGATGTGCTGGAAGGACCTTGTTAGGTTGTTTAGGGTAGTCTTTGATACGAACATAGTCTGGGCACTCCACTGGTATTGGTTCTTAACTTTACAGTCAACCATGAAGTGGCCAGTTTTGCCACAAATAAAAAAACGGTTGCTCATTGGGCCTGTGGCAATAGCATAACCATCTTGGATGGCTAGGTGTGCTGGATTTTCTGGTGGTGTGGAATACTCATCTCGTTTGCACGAGCATGAGTTGTCAGTTGGATATTGTTGAGAACTAACAGATGGAAGTGTTGTTTCATGATGATATGAGTGATTGTAAGAGTTTTTTACAAGATGTCTTTGTGCAGATTCTCGAGGGTGTCTATGTTTTTGTGCTCCTAGATCAGGTTGTCCCCTTGGAGGTGGTCCTAAGAGCGCCAGTTGTGGTTGAGCTTCATGTCTAGATTGTCTGGGCAACTCTTGTATATGGACTTGATTGTTTCGTGATGGATAGTGCTGATTTTGATTTTGTGAAACAAACTGGTGTCTGGGAGGTTGATAATGTCCCCCTGACTAGTTGTGAAGCTGATTCCTCGGGTTATAATAGCAATAAAATGAAGTATGCCCCATAAAGTCGCAGATGTCACATTTGATCAATGAAGTGTCTGGGACCGGTTGGTATGAATGGCACTGATTGCCAGTGTGTGCACCTCGACAGTGAGGGCACCATGTGTTCTCTCGTCTATGGTGGATTTGGCCAGTGGGTAACTGACTTGGCATCGAACTCTGGATAGACTTAAGAGTGTTTTGAAACTCTTTCGTGAGTTTCTCCATTTGTTGTTGGTGTTGCTGGTTAAGCAACTCCATCTGTGTTTTACACAACTGTTCTCGTGTTTCCTCATTTGGTCGAGCTTCTTGGACAACACGATGTGCTCTCCGTTCACGTGGCTCATCGACATTTGATCTCTCGACTTCTTCCCAAATGGCATCAGACATGGCTTGTTTCAATGATGTGTATTCGTCATTGGAGCGAAGTTCACGTCGTATGCATCGTGGGAGTCCAACGAGGAACCAAATTATGAGCATAGATTCAGTGGGTTGTTCTTATACCTGACTTTTTAATCGTTTAAATCGTTCAATGTAGTCACGCACTTCTCATCTTTTGTCATTTTGATGTTACTTAGCTTGACAAAAGGACTTTTGATCAAGCGAAATGGCTTGAAGCGTTTGATAAACGCCTCCTTCAAAAGTGACCAGTCTCGTTTATCTTCACGATCAAGGTTAAAAAACCATTCTCGTGCTCGATCGATCATGGTCATCGAGAAGAGCTGTACCATGGCGTCTAGTGATGTCTCGCCATAGACATCACATGCATTCTCAAAGACTTGAAGAAATATTTGAGAATCAGTGTTACCATCGTACTTAGGTAAATCTAGCTTTGGAGTATGTTTTTCAGTACGCGGAACATTACTTGCAAAAGCTCCGTTTAAGTGAGCTCGTGCATGTGAAGATTCTGCAGCATGAAAATGTGGTCGATCGTATGGAGCTTCAAAATGCATGGGTTCCCATCTGTCAAATGGGTTGGTGGATGGCTCTTGGACTTGGGATTTCATCCTAGAATATCTATTAAATCGAGCCTGTTTGGTAGATGTAGAAACCATCTCTGGTGGATAGTCCTCTGTGGAATTCGGATCGTAAGGACGATCCATAATAACTCTAGAGTACCTTAGGATTGGCTAAATAGGCCTCTTGGACTCTTTGGTAACTTGACTGGTGTTTGTTGTTTTTTTTTTATTTATTTTTATCAATATTAGTCAGAGACTAATAATGTGGTGGTGTCCAAATGGCATAGTTGTTTTGTTTTTTGGTGTTAGGGTTTTGCAATAAAGTTGGAAAGAACTGTGGTAGTTGGCAAACATTGAGACCTAGTCAAAGAAGAAAGGTGACTTTGTCTGGAAGTTGACTTGGTTCAGGTGGAAAGTCAAAGCTCTCGGTTGAGAGTTGATAAAAGTCCTCGGTTGAGATTTGATAGAAAGGTCCGGTTGAAATTTGATAGAACAATCCGGTTGAGATTTGAGAGACAGCTCCGGTCGAGATCTGATAGACAGCTTCGGTTGAGATCTGAGAGGAAGCTTTGGTCGAGATCTGAGAGAAAGCTCTGGTCGAGATCTGAGAGAAAGCTTCGGTCGAGATCTGAGAGAAAGCTCCGGTCGAGATCTGACAAGAAAGTTCCAGTCGAGATTTGACAGGAAAGCTCCGGTCGAGATTTGACAAAAATGACTTCGGTTGAGATTCAATAGACAGTTCCGGTCGAGATCTGATAGGAATGCAGTCGGTTGAGGTTTCAGCAGAGGCCCCAGTTAAGAGTTCAAAAGAGGCTTCGGTTGAGATTTCAGAAGAGGCTCCGGTTGAGATTTCAACAGAGGCTCCGGCTGAGATTTCAAAAGAGAGGCTCGGGTGAGATCTGATCGATGAGCATCGGTTGAGATTTAACTCAGGACTGGACATGATATTGCGAGTAGCTGTTCGGTCGAGAGTGAGTGTGTTGTTTCAATAGGTGAATGAAACTATGTTTCGTTTGGTCCAGAACAGAGCTGGACGTCAAGAACAGAGCTGGACGTCGGTCAAGACGAAAGTGACGAGCTCGGTAATGATGCGTGTGTGAGACTTCAGAGTGCAAGAAACACCCATTTCTTGATGCTTGGAATGCCCAAGAACAATCAAGGACATGATTGTTACAGAGTATGCAAATCAGATCCACAATCTCAGCCTCTATAGTTTACCTGCATGCTGAAACTACAAAATCAAGAAACAAAAAAGTTAATCCACATCTACATTCCACAAAACGAAAAAGTAAGCAAGAGATGTAACTAATCCACAATCACAATGGAAATCAGAACTTGCCATGAACAAGGAGCTTCACAATCATCAAGAACTCGTGGAAGATCTTCTTTATTCATTCAAGAGCAATTGACAGTACAATCAAAGCTCCCTCACAAGAGAGGGGGGCCCTTAAATAAGCAAAAAGGCCGCCCATGTGAAGCCCAAGTGGCAATTCCACTAATTTGAAAATTACAAGTGAAAAAAGCCCTTCCATTAGTGGTCACCATCAAAAGGTGGCTCACTTTAAATTATTCAAAGGGGTCTACATTATTTACAATGCCTAGGAAATATTACTAGCTCTTACGTGGTCGTTCCTTCTTTGGGATACACTATGTAGGCTCACATGAATAATAATTGTCACCCTAGCTAGTAATCCTCGGCTCTCATGCTTGGCTCTCAGCTTCTTCCGCTCTCCTCCTTCTGAGACCTCCTCGGTCATGGATGAGAGATACTTTGTGTCTTCAGCTTGGCTCGACATCTGGAGATTCCCTGGAATCCGCTAATAGACCGATGCACTATTTTTAAGAAAGCTAGCTACTATAATAGACAGCAATCTTTGATACTTGTAAGATTAAACGAAGGGGATTAAACGATCCACGTTGTCAATTGATCTCGTGAATCTGTAATTTTTTACAGTGTCATACAGTATACCGAGACCATTCTTACATTCAATTTGCTTTAATTTTGAAAAATTTGATGTAGGCACCAGCTTAATAAAAACTACAGGTGTTGAATGCTTCCCCTTGCTTGCATCATTGCATTCAATGGAAACTAAGGCACGCTCCTTTCCTGCACTACAACGCTTTTGAAAACTAACACTACGCAGTCAATAGCGGATTTCACGCAGATTTCTGATTTTATTGCGTAGCATGTCGATGAAGCTTGAAAGGCGTTCAATGTTCAAACTAGACAGTGAGATAGAACTATGCACCCTTTCAAAAACTGTTGTACGTATTAATATGTCTTCTCATCCATTCAGAAGACGAGCCTGGCTCCTTGACTCTCAAACATGATGTCATTTATGGGTTCCAGACCCGAAGGGCCACTGGCAATGTCGCATAAACCAAAAGCCACTCAAAAGAGTCAAGCCGGATCAAAAGCGGGCCCACTTCCGATATGATATGCCAGAGCCTAGCAATTTGGATGAGGCCAGCGAATTGCCTGTTGGCAGCTGCGATTGGTGCCAAAAAGGTTCAAAATGTCTTATTGCGGAAAGATTCTGGACTGGAGACTTTCCATTACTCGAGGCTTTTCAGAGTTACGTCAGCTTAGAGCCACGCAGCGTCCATACCCAGCGAGGTGGATCCTTCGGAATGCAGCTTCGCGACTCCAGTCTCCCACAAATTACGACGTCAGCTTCGCGACTCTAGTCTCCAACAAATTGCAATAGTTGAAATTTGTAGTTCATGATCACAGACTTGAGGTCCATTCCCTTGACATAGAGTCATTGCTCACAAACCTTTTTTGAGTTTTTAAGCTCACAGATTTTTTTGAACACAATTACTCATAAATGGATACATATGCTTACACAAGAAATCGTGAAAGATTTTATGATATCGTTTCTGAAAAGTTATTCCCATTCGAGTCCTACATTGCCGGTTTTTAAGTACTAGATAGAGTCTACTCTACAAGCACATGGACTCTAATGTGGGCCTAAATTGAACAGTCTCCCATGAGTCAATAGCACACCCAACACCCAAAAAGCTGACAATTGTTGAAGCGGGTTGAATAAAAAGATCCTACATTTCTTAATTTTATTATCTCAAATTGATTAGCCATAGACTACTGGCTTTTTACAACAAACAAAAGTGAGGTTAGAGCGAACAAAACTTTTTGCTTCTTTAAAAAGGAGCAAGGGAAGATGCAAAAAGTATAAGATTTCCCAATGCTCCTAGCTAACCATATGTTCGCACCTAGATGAGTCGAGCATTAAAATGACTTTTGTAGTTTTTTAATAATTCTAAAATGCAATCTTTATTTAGTTTTTATTTTTTAGTGATCTCAAAGCTTCTAGTGATGTATTGGTAACATGCACAAATCAAAATGCATTAGCATCTTGGGTGTTCCATCATTTGGAGCCTTCAAAGGCATAACTCCCTCATGTTTTACCCCTTACATTATCTATAAGAAAATTTTCATTTCATGAACTTTAGAGGGCAAGAGCCTAAAATTGTAGGATTTGAAGGCAACAGTTTTTTTTTTTTAAATGTTGTAAAAAAATAAAGTCAAGCCTTTATGAGGAATTCTACATGGCATTATAGCCAAATGTCTTTTATTGCAAAAATGTCCATGTGCATTTTACCATAAACGACTGTAGCAATTTTGGCTAATAATGCCTTGGAAAATATATAAAAAAGCCCAAAAGTTGGCTCAAGAAGCATGTTGTTCCTAGTCTGAGGGTCACCACATTCTTTGAAATAACTTACCATTTAAATGCCCCATTCTTCTATGTCATAGCATGGATAACATAGGTCAACCAATTGAATTGGGAATTGTCGTTGAGCTTTTCAACTTTTTTGTAATAATAGGAATAGTTCGACAATGCAATCTTGGCATATAGGTAATTCGAAGATGACGGATGTGCACTTAACCCGAGACATTTTTGTAAAATAAAAGTTGTAGACTTTTGTAAATGATTCGTCATTGTCAACTCAAAAGTAAAAGCAAGCACATCCAAATCTTGAAGATTTTGATCAACTCTTGGTTGACATTTTGTTGAATGCTTCCTTTTGCCCTTTGGATCTAATTGTAATATTTCTAACTCATACTTTCCTAAGAAAGCATTTGTCGAAGTGGTCTACTTTCAATGCACACATGTTGTTGCCCTGAATGAAGCCAAGCACTTTAGAAGTCCAAGATGGATGTGTTGGATTATTCTACTATTGGGAGTGATTCATCCGAATAATCGATAATCTACATCCATTCATGATCCAGTCCTACAGTTTTATTCGTGTTTCTACACAGTCTGCAGAAATACTCGGGAATCGCTCAACAGCTAGCTCCGACATATCGGACAACCTCCGACATATCGAATGACTCCAATGAAAGTTGAAAGAGTCTAACATGTCTAAGGATCTCATGGAGTTGTAGATATGTGTACATTAGACTTGCCAGGTTAGAAGTGAGGAGAAGTTTTAAAATATCACTTCCAACTTGTTGTATCTTGTAGATCTCAAGTTATTTGAGCTTGATAGGATCTCACACGTGTGGAGTCTGTTCCCACGTGTGAAAGAATGTACATAAGTCTATGTTAGATTGGTTTTAGCTTGATCTACACTAGTGTGAAATTGACCTTTGAGAAGAATCTTGAAAATGGTCAAACTTTTTGTAGATAGATTGGACTTCCATGTGAATGAGTTATTACTCACACATGTCAAGATACCATTCACACGTGTGGATAAGCTTCTAGAAGATAAGATAGGAAGATTCCATTAGATCCTATTTTATAGAGAATATTTCTATAAATGTGGAAGACTAGCTTTTTGTTTTCTAGCCAAAGAGAATAGTCAACTTTGGGAAATGAGCACATATGGCTCCCATTGGTGGATCTGGATGACTAGGCAATCTTCACACGTGTGAAGGCCTGCTGGACAGTACACAGCTTGTGCATGTACTTGATCTATAAAGAGATCAACCAAATCAATAACAAGTTGATGTGACATTGGCAAATTCTAGTTTTGTTGAGATTTCCACATTTGTCTTGAATTTTGATGAATGAAATGCATTTGTAAGTTAATGTACTTTACTCTTTATAAATACCTCCACACGTGTGAGGCCTCCCATCCATGTGTTTGATCATTTGATCCATTGCTCTTGCTTAAATCATAGTGTAAAGCATCTAGATCAAGATCTAACATCTAGAACTTGATAGATCTTTGGATTAAGCAATCAATAACTCTTAATGATTGATAGTACAATCAATATTTGTCCTTTTTCTCTGAAAATTGACATATATGAGTACTCTAGCGTATAAGAAATCAGCCTATTTAGTCTAGTTGTAATCTTTTTGGTTATTAATTAATTAATTATAATGATCAAATATATACAATTTATAGTTGTGCATATATATGTACAAGAAAATGGCATGGAGCCATATGCGCCTTCTGGAGTAGATCGTGGCTGCTATTGTCATTGTCCTAGTAGTTGCATAGTACAAGAAGTGGGCACGAGAAGGCTTTGACTATTCGGAATCGAGCATGTTGGTATCGATAGTCAATAAGGTCAAAATAGTTGTTTGATGGTCCTTGACGATAGTCGATGGAGTCGACAAGTTGGACTCTCTCAATAAGTTAGCCGAGTTGGGCTTCCCCGATAAGTCGGCCAACTTCGACAAGCCGAGTAACTTCGACTACCACTCTCTTGTCTTTCTTCGATAATAGAGTAATTCTGCAGATTGTGCGACAATGCGTGTAAAACTGTAGCAATATGAGTGGAACTAGATTAGCATGGGAGAGTAGAGGAATAAAATCCAACAAAACCTACACGTCATATGAAGTGACATTTTGAAAGAGGACATAACCTCAAGGTTCAAGTATTTTAGTTAACACATTTAACTCTATATCATGTTTGCATAGTTCAATGAAAGATATAAAAGAAAAAATTGAATGTAATTTAATATCAATAAGAATAAATACATTCGTGTGTCATTATTTTAATTATGTTACGCATCAATTTTGTCATTTTTGTCATTCTCATCATCACACATAAGTATCTACACTCATCTAAATCTAGATCCAAATATAATTGTAGATGGCTATTTGTTTTTTTGAGAATGTGAGCTAGGCTCATATTTATCCTCATCTTCTTCTAATGCTATTTCATCCAAACATGGTGATCTTAGACCCTCAAAATCACTTCGTAAGATAGGAATATCATCATTTAGAATTATATTTTCTTCTCTCATTTCCATATCATTTGGAGATTTGATCAATTGTTCTTCTAAAACCTCAAAAGATGTGGGTTTGTCATGTGTATCCTATGTTACAAAATCTTTTCCCTCAAACATGCGTCATTTTATTGCATTTTATGCTAGTCGAATTTTTGACACAAAAAATCGGGCTAATATTGGAGCTTAATTTTGCTATAGTGTAGAAATCGGCATGTAAAAGCCACAAAATTCCAATGTAAAATGGCTGAAAATTGCCAATAGATAGGGGTCCCAGCCCGTCGGTAATGTGGCTAGAGAAATTACGGCCTTAGAATTGGCCTTTAAAATTTTTGACGGCCTTTAAAAAATCGGCCTATAGTATAGTTTCGGCTACTACGCCAAAATATCGCAATGTTTTGTGATTTTTGATACTAATATAAAAATCGAAGTACTATGTTTCTAGGTTGTCGCTCAGTGGGGAGAGGGGGGCTCAGTCACCAAAATTGCGGAATTACGAATCGAAAATCAAATGGCTAAGGTTAAGGGGGCCTCAAAGTGCAACACAAAAGAAAAGAGATCAATGTAAAAAAGAGATGGATTTATGACCAAGTGGGCAAGGACCAAGGGCTAAAGAAAATTAGCCATGGGGTTTCTTAATAGCTATATGGAAAAACCAAGTCACCTTTTTGGGAGCTATGGGTATTTGGACCATCAATAGAGCAAAGAATCAATTTACAAGTTGGGCATGGTAATTGGCAAAATTCCCCTCTAATTGGCACATGGGAGAACAACCTAACCTTATTTTATTGCTAGCCAAGAGAAAAAGGGTTCATAATGGAGATTCAAGGAGATTGGCACTTAAAGAGGGCCATTATGTAATTGTCATGGGCCTAAAGGCAAACAGACATAAGGGGTCTTCTAATAGGCACATGAGGTTGAAAATCAAATCACATTTAATACCATTTGCAAGGCTGTGCAAGGATGGAAGAAAGGTAAAATGGCAAAATGAAAAGCAGGGTGGGCCTCAGCTCCATAAAAGGAGGAGGACGTGCTGCATGGAAGAGGATGAGTTTTTGTGAAGATTATGAGCTTTTACTCCGCATGCTGTATTTTCTAGATTGAATAGTGTCAATTGATTCATCATAGTCTTATTACCCTTCTATGAACCTGCTATGGAGGATACTGGCTTGCTAAGATTTTTGTCTGATAATTCTGCTATGAGGATAATGTGCTGCTGAGGTTTACACTCTTTGCATGCTCCTATGCTGGAATTTCACTATATCAGAATGAGTTCTTTGTGGAGTTTAGTAACTGCTTCTGCCCAAGCTACTGTCAATGATTGTGGAGTTGAATTTTCTGTGTTTTTCACGCCTACTATCCCTTAGTAGTATGCTCCACTCTCCTCTGCATTTTGGAGCTCTACAAGACTGCTAACTGTTTTTGCTCTAAGTTGGAGTGATGATCTTTAACTCCCTTCTTTGGATTCTTGTGTACTACACCTAAACATGTTCTGAAAATGATTGAAATGGTTCTAGCCTGCCATCTCTTGCCATGCTTGTGTGATAGAGGTGGGGTGTTGTCAGTTAAGTAATTGGTGTGTTACATTGCAACTGAATCCTGAGATGTTGAGAGGAGGAGTTATTGTTGATAGAATGGCTATTGTGAGATGTGAATTGGGTTTGAAATGCTACTGCTAAACCTGAGAGAAAGGCGAAGGGCTAGGAAACGTTCAAGCCTTCCACGAGTTAGCGAATTCATACCTTCAGACCAGGGACCGTGGAATCCAACAAAGGTCTTCCGGAAGAGAGGCCTTGCATCTCAGTTGGTAAATGACATTCAAGTTCGACGGTTCGACCAAGTGTTCTCTCCGAAAAGAATGGTCATTTTGACCAAATGACATCGGAACCAAGTAGGGCTGGATGCATCTGTTTAGTTTTTTCCAGGCCGAACTTCGGATGGAGGTCCCGAGCTACCCATCAGTCTGTTCGGCGACCCATGTGTTTTCACAGGTTCCACTCGATGTTGCCAATTGGTCAGAACTGATAGTACGTGAAACAGAGCCCGTCATTGAGACTTGGGACCAGTGCACCATTGAATTTTATTGCGATACAACTAGCAACTGTTCCAGCGAGAATGCCACTGGAAAAGCAACAATTCCATGCTCTTGTGTTAACCGTCATGCGAGCACATAAGAGAAAGGAAGTGGCTCCCTCACCACCACCATTGGTCACTGATGACCAACCCTCAACTTCAGTGCCATGTTCGAATGTGAGGGAAGAAAGGAGACAGTACCAGAAGATACGACATTGGGTATAGAGAGCACAAGCGGAGGAAAGAGCACAAGAAGAGGCTAACTCTACGGAATCTCCGGCAAATGAAAAACCAGAACCACGAATGGGCTCACCACTATGCACTGATCAGAATGATCGGTTGCATTATCATGAACCACCTTTCCACATGGTGGAGCCTGAGGAACTGCACACTGAAATGATCACAAGCCTGCTGGCGAGCCGTGTTAGTTTACCCCTTGGAGAACTACTGTGGATTGTTCCACAAGCTAAAGGCCTTTTGGCTGAATAGGCCAAAACAGACACGACACCAGTATCGTCAGAGCCCATATATTGTATGGGCTACGATGAGACAAGTAACGTCCTCCACATCGGGGCACCTGGTCCTAGCCCAAGCAACATTTGAAAAGTGGGGATTGGATTATATTGGTCCAATTCACCCTTCAGTAAGAAGTACCTAAGTTTGATACATAATCGTGGCCACCGACTACCACACCAAGTGGGTCGAAGCCAAGGCAGTGAGAGTAGCTGATGCTAGGACCACTGCCAAGTTTCTCTATGAAAATATCATTGTGTGCTTTGGATGCCCAGTGGAGATAGTCAACGATCGCGGGAGTCATTTCATCAATGAGACCATCAAGGTCCTGTTGGAAGAATTCTTCGTGATCCATAGGACCAGTATGCCTTATTATCCTCGTGGTAATGGGCAAGCAGAGTCGTCCAATAAGATTCTGTATAGCGTGCTCACGAAAACAGTTGAAGCTAGCAAATCTAATTGGGAACACAAGTTACATGCTACTCTGTGGGCATTCAAGATAACATATAAGTGAAACACTGATCAAATGCCATTCCAATTGGTTTATGGTCAGGATGCTGTAATGCTAGTGGATTTTTTGGTACCTCGTTAAGAATTGCCTAAATGCAACATCTTGATGAGTCCAGATCTCTACGATTACACCACGAAGCTCTACATAAGCTCTAGAAACACGCTTACTTGCTGTACATGCACTAGCAGCTGAAATAGAATGATGAAAAGCATGGCATGATCATAGGTTACAAAAGAAAGATCTTCGATCCGGAGATCTAGTCCTGATGTATAAAACCAAGGTGATCAAGAGGAAATTAAAATTCACAGACGAAGGTCCTTATCGAATCAAAGAGATTTTTAATCATGGAGCCGTGAATTTGGAGAAGCTAGATGGGATGCCTTTCAACACACCCATCAACAGTAGCTAGTTGCATAGGTACTGGCCACCTTAGTGAGACAGATCCAGGTTGGTGGTGACAGGTTACGAAAAGTTCATCTGCAAGGCCATCACAACTAGATCTAGGAAGATCAAGATAGATTAAGGTAAATCCACTAAGATTCAGCCAAATCTGGCAAGATCAGAGAGGGTCCAAGAGGGATCTAGATCCAGATAGGATCAAGAGGGAAGCAGATCATCATATTACACCAATAAGCCCCCAATTTGTAGATCAGAGACATTGATCTCAAGAACAGTGGCAAAATAAGGGCAAAATTCACCAAAACTGATGGATCAACTACCAAATATCTAATAGAACTTCCAAAGAGTTATCTATAGTCAGATCTAACATGGATGTAACAGATTACCAGTTTTCAAAAGTTAAGGATCAGATAATCTCAAGATCTTGTCAAAAAACACTCAAAGAGAGCACTTTTTTCATGATTTGTGTAGATCACCTGGGAGATAGCTCTTGAAACTTGGACAATCACTAGATATGACTCATATGCATCTATGAAAATCTCTGAGAGAGTTACTAATGGAAAAAACATCATTTTTTAGTGTTTGCGAGGGTCCCAAGGAGCAGAATCTTTAGAACCTTCAGAGAGCATCAAGATCATCAAACCAACCTTTGCAAGGGGCATAAATGGAATCAAAACAGTGAAATTAGCCTATCTACATCGTATGACCTTGAAAATTCAACCATTGGAGCAAGTTGTGCGAGCATTCACTTCCTTTGAGGATTGAACCCTCATAGATTGTCTGAACTCTCGCAGAACCTTCGTAGGGCAGCCAAACCACCTTTTGAACTCTTGCAGACTTCTATGAGGTCTTAGAATTTTGTGAAGAAGGTCCCTACCAGAATTTGGGTGGAACTGAGCAGGGGAAAGTGGATTTCACCTAATACGCACTCTAAATTCCGCTATATAAGGGCTGAATTCGAGTCATTTGTCACCTTTTCTAGCGAAGCTCTGCTCCAATTTCGACCGAAATTTTCAAGTTCTCCGAATGCAACCAAACTTCATACAAGCCATCATCTGCATACTCTGAACCCATATCTGCGCTCTGAATCGTCGTTACTACTAGCCAATTCTTGTTTTCTACTATTTTTTTTGTTTCCATCACTTTTACCTTTCCCACCGGTTTTCATACTTTTTATCACTTTTTCTTTGTAACAACTTTAACTATCACTACTAACATGGCCTCCTCATCTTCTGACGACTTTGGCACCAAGCAGGTGATCCAGCGATAAATACAATTAGCCACCCAGGTTTGGCCCTTGCCTTCTAATGCCTTGATTAAATCATGGCTTCAGATTGCTGGCCCACTTCTTGAAGCAATGGAATTCTACCTAGCGCTTTTCAGCTCTGACATCAACATGGGCCTCGCCCTTCATGCTTACACCACTTGGGACCCGCCAAAGTCGCGTTTTCACTTCTTGTACCAGGGTACCACGTACAAGGTACGGACCGTAGGCATTATGTCTGGTGACCGTCAGTCGATCTCTCACCGTCAGGCAAAGACCCTGATAAAACCCTTCGTGACCCAGACTGCACCAGAGATTTCGATCCAAACTAACAATGGGTACCTGATAGAGGCTATCACGAAACCAATAATTCAGACAGCCGTGCATTTATTGAACAACTTTATGGTTGTTTCAATATTTCGCAAGGACAAAATCCAATCCAAGCTGCTTAGTCAGATTGTGGAGCCTTTTTTAGGATTCCCTAGTCCCACGGTTGTGCCATACGACTGGCATGCCTTCCTCATCCATGAACTAACAATCTCCATCAAACCAAATGCTCGTGAACATATCGCAGTGGGACCCCTACTGTGTAACTTCGCCTATGCACTTCTTGAGGTGAAAGTGTGCGGGTTCCCCCGTTCCAGCATCTTATCATCCACTGTGCCACACACTAACCTTTATCCTCCATCCACCACATCCATGTCTGCCCAACCTACAATCACTGACATGATGGCCAGCAAAAAAATACGTGGCGCTTCCCCCTCCTCCTCTTCCTCACCTACTACCAGATGTCGCACCACCACCACCACACCAGTAACAGTTCCGACTTCTACCATCGCCACTCCTTCTGTACAGCCCTCTACCACTGTTTCTACTTCCGTTCCTATTTCTTCTATTCAACCTGCATCTGTTACTTATGCTTCCATTCCCATCTTCTTTGTAGATACTACTTCTACTTTTGTTCCTTCTTATACCACCTCTTCCATTACCATCACTTCTTCCATCCCTTCTGCTTCCACCGTTGTTCCTCTTCAGTTCAATCCTGTTGATTCACAGTTGTCTCCGGACACCCTGGCGTGGATGCAGGTCATTAACTTTTCACCACCATGCCAGGTCACTTCAGCACCATCTTCTCCTTTCGTCCTCCACACCAGCCTATAGTTTTCCTCTGTTCTCTCCATTCTCTCTTTTGGACAAGTTGTCCCCATCCTTGTCTCCACTTTTGTTCCTCTCATACCACCCATTTCTCCATCAAAGGCTATCGAGGGCGACCAACCATTGCCTGATGATGCATTTGTATAAACAGTTTTTATTCCATCACCAGATCGTGTAGATTCCACTACACCTGATGACAAAAGATCATCGGAGCAACTCATTGAGGACGATGATGACGATAATGTACAGGTCGTCGGGGCCAATACCTCACAAGCCCCAGCAAGCGGAAGTTTATCAGCTGCTCCAACGGACCTAACGATGGCCTACCAAGCCTTGGGGACATTCAACCAGGATGCAGTAGCAACCCGAGTCAACAACACAAGCTGAGTGGGCAACAAGAGATCCTGAAGCTGTAGCCAAAGGAAGAGGCTCTGAATAAGCACATCCAAAGCCTCTTCCAGGCACTGATGGACATCTCCAGAAATGTGAATATTATTAAAATATTATCTTCCTATCTCGAGTTTGGGGCCATGTCCATGGTGATTCTACTGGACTCGACCTTGACTGTGGTATCTGACCTATCTGTGTTCTCTAGGGTTCGGCTCTGGTCACGAGCTCGTAACACTCTCCCCCCCCTTAAGAACCGTCTTGGTCCTCTAAGACAAAGTCTGGAAAAATCTTGCGAAGGACGCTGCCTCTTTCCCAAGTGGCATTCTCAACAGGCTGATCATTCCACTTGACCAGATATTCTCGGTATAGAGTATGACAAGTCTGCGTCTCTCTACTATCAAGAATCTCCTCTGGTTCATGTGGAGATTGCCGAGGATCCAATGGGAAGCAGTGCCCATATCTGCATTCCCGACAGAAGGATGTGTATTGTCCCTTATAAAGACATTCAGCAATTCCATGTCCTTCGCTACATCCGTAGCAGCCATAATCTCTCTCGCCTTGATGTTGAGTTTGAGCTATATAGGCCATGTAATATTCATTTATGACAGGATCCATATATGATTCATCCAACCCATATCATTGTTGTTGCTCAGGTTGAGATGGTACTGGCATCTCTAGTTTTGTTGCTGTCAAGTTTACGTGGGGCTAGCCCTGGTGGTGCAGGTAAGGCCATGCACTGTTGATTATTCAGTGTGCCATACCTCGGTGCCGCATTTGGTGCCCCTTGATGATCTGGATAAGAAGTCTGATAAGGATTCTTCTTCTATTGGACAATTCGGGGGTTAAATGCGCAAAACGTCGTCTCGTGCGATGTTGCGTTGCACAGATGGCAAAATCTTTGTGATTTTGCTTTAGGACTGGACACTCATTCGCTGTATGGTTTTGGGTGTAGACTGGACACCATATATTTTCTCGACGTGGATACTGTAGCTAGTTCTGTTCTGGCGGATTGCACATTGTTGCTACAACTCCTTGTAAGACTTTCAGTTTTTGATCGAACTGTGCTGTAAATTGCTCCATCTTTTGTTTGTGTATTTTGATCATTTGTTCCAACAATAGTTCTGTGGACAAATTGGAGAAAATGGTGAGGTTGACGCTACCGAGGGAGTCGGAGTGTGGGTAGTGGGATATTCATCATTAGATATTTCATCTTCTTCTCCGATGGCATCTTCCATGGCTTCTTATAGCATGGCGTACTGCTCCCTTCATTTCAGTTCTCTTCTGATGCTACGTGGTAGCCCCGCAAGGAATCACATGATCGGGTGTCAGGGCCGCACTGCATACGAATCGTAGATGTTTGACCTGCTCAATATAGTCCCCGACCCTCTCTCTTTTTTCCATCTTGACCTTGTTGAGCAGGAGAAACGGGTCTTTTAAAAATTTCCTTGGTTTAAAGCACGTGATGAGAGCCGCTTTAGCTGCTTCCCAGGTGGATTTCTCTTCCTCTGATAAATTGAAAAACCAATCTTGAGCCACAACTACTAGGGACATAGGAAATAGCATCAACTTCTCTACAGGTGTCTGATCGCCGTAGATTTCACAAGCCTACTCGTAGATCTGGAGGAAGTGGATGGGATTTGATGATCCGTTGTATTTCGGTATCTCCATCCGTGCTGCTCTCCGAACTGCTTGCAAGGGAGCAACAGGTACGGGTTGACCCATTGGATCCATTGGTACTGGTTCCAGTTCTACCTCTTGTTGCGCAGCTGCTATTCTAGGAAGGTGTGGTGCTTGATTCGTTGTCCTTCTTGATCATCCAAATCTCAGATTCATCTGATGATAGAACCTAGAGTGATTGGATCTTGCTGATTGGATGCAATTTGGATCTTAAGGATCTGATCAATCTGATTGGTCGAAAGTTGAAAATCAGGCCCCTAACGGTGCTTTTTCCTTGATAGCTTTACATTCCTTGCACTGATTGACTTGAAATTTTAACAGTAGTTGGATCTGGTGCAGATCTTCCTACTGATCTAGTGCGAAGATTGGCTGTGCGAGGGTTCTTTAGTTGTTTTTCAGTAAAAAGACCTTGATATTTTTCTGATTACTGGGACTTAACTCTCACAAGGTTCACAGGAGCTGCGTCTAAGGTAGATCTGACTCTGGAATTTTCTACGAGAGTTAACTCTTGCAAAAAGTGAAAAATTCACTATTTGTGAGGGTTCAAAACCACTAATTTGGCTTGATCTTCACCAATAATCAGTACTAACTCTCGCATGCTTCACCACTGATGGAAATTGACATTCTGGATCGATTAGAATGGTTTGCGAGAGTTTTCTCTTGAAGGATTTGCTGGATCTTCACTTAACACAAATCCATATGCTCTATGGAATCAAACTAACTCTCATAGACTCTTATGTGTCCTGATCTCAATGAGATGGAACTTTAGAATTCTTTGCGAGGGTTCTTGACCTCTGGAACTGAAAATTTTAGTGTTTGCGAGGGTTCTTTGGTATTTTCCCATCTTTTTTCACTAGGAACTCTCGCACAGGCACTTAAACAATAAACAAACTCTCACAAGTTTCTTTGTGTCCTAGTCTCACTAAGATGGAACTTCAGAGAGCTCTGCGAGAGTTCTGCTAAAGCTTTGAATTTTTTTTATTGTTTTACAAGCATGTTTTGAATTTTTATGGTTTTTTCTCTGATTTTTGTAATCTGCTAGGAACTAACTCTCACAGGCTTCTATGCAGGTCTGGGACAGTACCCTAGAGCTGCTGCTAGTCATGCAAGGGTTAACTCTCACTAGTTTTGGAGGGGGGTGCATAAAAAGCGAGCACAAAAAAATGAGCGTCGAGTTAGAACAAATGAAAGAAGCTCCAAACATTGAGAGCTATGTAAATTCACATTTCATTGGACAAGAAGCGGTTGCTACTAGTCACCCGTACTACAATATGCTTAGAGAAGTAATAGAAGTTCCTTGGGACTCCTGGAAATCAAAAAAATCTACCAAGGAACAAAAATTGCATCAGGTTGGAGGAATGGCTACTGGGATGGCACAAAGGCAGACTTCACTATACGAGGAGTTGGAATTAGAACAAGTGGAGCTTTTTTATGCTCTAATGTAGAAACCTAAGCAATGGAAGCTTTCAAGGGGAGATGTATTTGCTATTTGTATACATCTTGGGCTACAACAAGATAACTTTGGTGAACATACATATCATCTTATTGCGGGACAATTATATAAGTTAGGTGTTGACGGTATTACACGACGTTGTGCACATGAATCTAAAGTCTAACAGATTATTGCCTTGACACACGAGGGTATTGAGGGTGGACATTTATTCTCCGATGCTACTGCTAGGGCAATTCTTTTGGCTAGATTTTGGTGGCCAACCCTTTTCAAAGACACTTATGCTTATATAAAAGTTTGCGACGTTTGCCAATGCGCAAAGAATACCAAGAAAGCCGACAACAATCTCCTTACTCCAATACTTGAAAGCGAATGAGGTATGGATTTTGTTGGACCTATTAGTCCAGCAGCACGTGGCACCCAATCACGATATATCTTGATTGCCACTGATTATGCAACCAAGTGGATAGAGGCTAGAGCAACGCACAAAGCAGATGCAAAATTTGTAGCACGCTTCCTCTATGAAAACATTATCACTAGATTTGGCTATCCAATCGAGCTTGTTAGTGAGAGCGTACATAATAAATTTGGTGAATAGACTCAAACAAGAAAGAGCAATATTGTATTAATTTATTCATTTCTTTTACCATTTTGGTACATGACATTCACATAAAGAAAATACTTGTTGGATTACTTCTATTGATCATCACTTTTACATTTGTTACATTTTAGACAATCATGAATATATAACAAAAAATGTTTGCACTATGAAATAAGTTTTTTGAACAACGTATATTTGTTTATTTGTTTCAATGATATTTGAATGAATCTATATTTACATTTTATGATGTCTAGAAATAAGTTATGCTTGTGTTGACGTGAATGCTATCACCTACAATTGATAAGTCTAGTATGCTTAAATAATATACAAGATTTCAAAAAATTGTTCGTTATGATTACATGAAAATATAATTAAACAATTGAAAGGACATGATTCAAGAAAAAGTAATTTCTAAATAGAATATTTAGTTCAGCACAAAAAAATTGCAATTCAAGCATGTTGTCAAAAAAAAATTGAAATGCCTTATAATGTTGCATTTGAAAAACATAAATTCATCATTCTATATGGGCATTTTGCAGCTACCTAGTACTATAAAAAATTAAAATTTATCAAATCAAGATATCTTATTTTCATATTGATAATACATATTTAAAATAAATTGATTTTCAAAAGACCTATTTAGTTCGGCAAAAAAACTTCCAATACAAGCATGTTCTCAACAATAAGAACTTGAAATGCCTTACATATTTACGAGTGAAACCATCTACTCATAATTCTATAATAGCATTTAGCAACTTCCAAAGTACTAAAAAAAATCAATATTTATCAAAGTAAGATATCTTCTTTAAAAACTGAGACTTGTAAGAGTCTCAAATTTCCTAAAACTACCTTATTACCATATTATTGTAATATTTCATAATAACCCAGTAAACCATTTTTTCCATGACAGAGAAAATATGTTAGTTGAGTAACTGAAGGAATAGGGCCCTCTTGTATTCATTAACTCATGTAATGGCACTCACAAATCCTAAATCAAATCTCTTAAGAGAAGCAATGGACAGAAAATATAATTCTCTGATCAATTAGAATCAGACATGATCTATTGTTGGATTGTCTACAATTAAAAATATAGAGCTTTGAGATGAGGAGGCTGGCTACTTCTATGAGGAGGACGTTGCTCGTCTCCTCGGAACTGACACAATACAAGGGTTTCTTGTTGTTGGTTCAGGTTTTGTGCTTAGCCATTATACTAGAATGTTGTTGGCTTGAGGTGCAACTAGTAGAAATTCACCGATGGTTATGTTCATTTTGCTGGATGAGCAGGTTTGTTTCTGGAACCTCAGTTTCTGTCATATGGAAAGGAGCCTCTTGCTGGTGTAATTGACCATTCAGGTCCGATCTTAATGGTGAACCAACTTATGGTACTAGAATTCCTAGAGCTAGAGGTACCACATGTTTTGTCTTAGCTTGTGTTATTTCCTCCACTTGTGCTTCCTATATCCAATGGAAAATTATTTGATATTGTTGTCCTTCCTCTCTCGCATATGGTCTTGATGCACATGGTTGGTCTTTGGCCATGGGAACCGATAGTGCTGGTGATGGTGCTATCTCCTTTCGTTTCTACACCGAGTATTCAGCCATGGAGCAGGCTATGAGCAATGGTACCTCCTTTCATCTAGACCTTACATATCATGATGTGGTTTTGTTGATAAAGGAAAGTACAAAAGCTGACTCATTCATCAGTTTGATAAATCCTCTCCTTAAAGTCACTAATGATAGCATCTGTTGTTATGTCTTTATCTGATGCTTATCTATAGTCGTATCTTTCTCGGAATTCAACCATATCACAGTAGAATAGTAGTTCGGATATAGTCAGCCTAAAGCGAGCCTTTAAAATATTGCAGTATAGGGCTCTTAGGGTGGTGTTATATGTTGACACTCTGATGTGATGGTATACAAACACTCACATGTGATTATGGTATGACTTCACGTGTGCTTTTCTCAAAGAGTTCCTAATGCTGTTAGTCCCATTCAAGTAAACTCGGAAAAATCCCGACCCTCCCATCAAAGTTCGATACAACAGATATAGGTTGTGATTATTCCATCGTTTTCACTTTTCTCTCAAAATCTTCCACTTTTACGCACTCAAGCTATGGAATTTTGTGACTCTTAGTTGAAACAATGGTGTGTATTGGTTTTTTGCAGATTTTTTGATTTTCGGCTTTTTCTTTTGCTCGATTTTCCAAATGATCCTATATACACTGATGTGCTCGTGCTAATGCGTGGACCCAAGTTCCAAGGACCCGTGAATCCTCTAGTGCCCATATATTCCAACGACACACTAAGGATTGTATTCTATGTGAGGAATAAAAACTGATTCAATGTTAATTCCTAGACCCAAGAGGATATTCTGCCTCTTTAGGTCACAGTTATCCCTCCCTCTATATTCCAAGAGGTTGGGGCATAGTACTCATCATAAAACGTAAATCACAATGCATTCACACATGTCATACACATTCCATCACTCGCAACTTTATAACTTAAGATGAGGAGACACACGTTTAAGCTAAACACTAAGACTTTATGGACATTCCCAATTTTTTGTTTAGGCACAGGATTAGGCCATGAGATAACCTAATTACACTTATCAACAAGGTGGAAAAACACAAGGAATTTATGCACAATCTCTTTTTCTTTTTCTTTTTTAAAAACACAGCACATACTATGTACGGATAACTTCATCCGAACGTTGCTTAAGTCATTCACTCTAAAGAATACTTCAACATGTGTCTATATTATGACACACACATATTATAATAAAGTCGACTTCAAAGCAACTTCACAATGCCAATGTGGGTTAGTCATTTCTTAACACTGGCATAAAGAGTTCAACTAAATATTGAAATGCGGACAACTATATACTCTTTGCATGTTTCTCTACTAAATGCACCAACCATATGCTGCATTTAAAAGATGTCAAATATGTGAAATGACACAAAACCAGTGTTGAGGAAAGTGTATACCTCAATACTACCTGAAGGTTGTGCTCATAGATGGGGGTAGCCCAGGACCTCTGTCCGAAGTTTCATCCGAAAAAAAGTCTTCAGAGACACTTGACCAGCCAAGAGAATCGGTCGGACTTGTCCGGAATGGCCCACACTGATGGACCAGATGGATTCAATCCCGATCAATTCGGACGTCATTTGGTCAAAATGACCATTCGTCCCGGTGAGAACACAGTTAGGGCACACAAGAAAGGGCCACTTTTGCGGATTTCCGTCCAATGGCCCAGTTTCTCCGAACGGGGTCCGTTTCACGTGCCGTCAGTTCCAACCGGTGGAAAATATCAAGTGGAACCTGTGGGGACAGACGGTGTTAGAGTCCAGTTATGACTCTGTCATGATCTCGGCCTAGAACACTGTCCCCTACCAGATTTTCTGATCTAGCTAAGGCTTTTCGTAATTGACTTACATGAAAGACTGGAAAAACCTTACTACTGTGTGGAAGTTCTAGTTCATAGGTGACCTCGCCTAGTCTCCTACTGATGGTAAAGGGACCACAATACCTAGGAGACAACTTAGCACACACTCCTGATTTGAGGGTTTTAGAGTCAACTGGGACTCTCAAGTAGACTTTCTCACCAGCGGAGAACTGCACATCCCGTCTGTGTGGATCTGCATAATGTCTGGCTCGATCCTGGGACTGCCTAATGCTACGCTTAGCATGTTCTATCATCTGGTTTAGGTCCTCTAAAAAGTTTCTGGCTGCTTCAACTTTTTCTTGTTTAAACCCACTAAAATTCATGTTGTACATAAAAGGAGTGTGAATTGAGCACACATCCTTCTAGTGTAGTTCGGCGAAGCTATGTACGGACAGAGAGCTCACATGTGTGAAATTAGCCCTCATTAATGAGTGCTACTTCTCAAGGAATGATCCAAATTTGATGTTCTATAGCTTGTTGGATAGGTATTGGAGAGTAGAATGTGTTGCTCTTGTTTCTAAATCAATTTGATTTGTTTTTAGAAGAGTTTTAGGCAATCAAAGAATTTGAGAGGGTACTCAACTCGTGGGATATGCCAAAGTGAGCACACATATGTCTTTTTCACCATTTTCATCAATTTTTACTGTCAATCAAGTAGAATTGGATAGAAGTGAGTGTTCTAAGGTCTTAGACTTTTTATTTCACACATATTATTGTGTTTGAGTTGAAAGAAAGTTCCTAGAGAGTTTATCAGTACTTTGAAACTCGTGGGAGAGATAGACTTATTGCTTGCATGTGCTTCTTCTTTTGTGACTGAAGCAAGATCCAAATTCAAGATAGATTGATTTTCTGTATTGAGAATTTGTTCTCATATCTATTGCTAGATTTCATAGGGTGGATCAACATCTGTGTTAGATACAAGCAACATCCTTTCAAGTCCATTTTTTATCATTACTAGAATTTCTCATCAAGAAGATGTCTTCATCTGGTTCACATTTCTTAGAGCACAGTGAGAGATTAACATCTTCCAATTATGCAATGTGGAAGATCAAAATGGAATCATTATTGATCCTACAGGATGTAATGGATATTGTGAGTGGAGCTGAAGAAGAATCTGCTGCACCTAATGAAGCTGCAACATTTTTCAAAAGTACCTGAAATGCACTTCATTTTATAAAAATGAATGTTACCAATGAAGTGTTAAGAGAGATCAACACATGCACCATTGCCAAGGAAGCTTGGGATACTCTAAAAACAATCTATGAAATCAAAAATACTTCTAGATTGCTTACACTTAGAAACCAAATATTTCTAAGTTATCAAAGAGTAGATGAGAGTGCTTCATCATATGTCATGAGAGTTAAGGATCTTCATCAAGAGTTAGCTGGTATCAGTGATGCTCTAAAGAACACTAAACTTGTTCAAGTAGTCCTAAATGGACTTAGATATGAGTATGACAATATTGTACAGACTTATGTTGTCAGGGAGGATCTTCCATCCTTGGAGACACTGCAAGGTGTTCTCATTGCTGAAGAAAGCAGACAAGAGAACAAGATGCTGAGGATCAACAGACTTTCATTGAAAGATGGTGGAAATGACAAAGCACTCTTCATCAGAGACAAGTCAAGAGGCAAGGGCAAAGGACAACAACACTTCAAGAAGAACAAAGCCAAAGAAGGTGGTGAGGATCAGTCCTCACAAGCTGCAACATCCAGTGGCAAGAAGAAACTGTCAAAGATCAAGTTTTTTTTCTGTGGCAAGAAAGGACACTATGCATCAAACTATTTCAAGAAGAAGAACCAATCTAAGCAAGCTAACCTTACTAATGAGGATGAGTGTGAGGGTGTAGAGAGTGAAAGAGAAGATTCATTAATGATGTCTACTTTTTCATCTTTTCCTTTTAAGAATGAAGAAGTCTGGTGGATAGATAGTAGGGCTCGTTCCCATATGTCTAGTTCTAGGAACTCTTTCACTAATCCCTTTTTCATATACTGCTCAGCAAAATGGAGTTGTTGAGAGGAAAAATAGAACTTTGTGTGAATGTGCAAAAGACATTAGGGTAGAAGCTTCTCTGCCTAAAGAATTTTGGGAAGAGGCAGTTGCATGTGCAAACTATCTTTGTAATAGGCTTCAATCTTGCAATAGGAGGAAAGACACCATTTGAGATGTTGTTTAAGAAAAAGCCTAAGGTAGATCATCTTAGGATTTTTGGCTGTGTATGCTTTGTGCATGTGCCTCTAGAAACTAGGAAGAAGGAAGATCCTAGTGCAGTAAAAGGAATTTTTGTAGGATATGCATCCACTAAAAAAGCATACAAGATCTATTTGCCCTCTACTGACAAAAATGTTGTTAGTAGAGATGTGATCTTCCATGAAGATCAGAAATTTAGCTTGGATGATGTACAAATCAAGGAGACTCGTGCAAGAGCAATCATCAATCTTGATGCTGTTCAAGAAGAGGTGAGGCCGAGGCTTGAGGAGCAAATTCAAGCTACCACACCAAGAAGATCTACACGAGCAAGATCTGAGCCAAGGAGGCTCACATATGATGAAGAAGGAAGACAAGTGGAAGGTGAAACTTCCTATCATGCACTTTTTATATCAGATGAAGAGCCTAAGGATGTCCAAGAAGCTTTTCAATCCAAGGAGTGGGTTGAAGCAATGACCCAAGAATTTAAAGCCTTGATGTCAAATAACACATGGGAGCTTGTGGAGCCACCAAACAACATGCATGTGATCGGATGTACGTGGATATTCAGAATCAAGTATAATCATGATGGATCTATCAATAAGTATAAAGCAAGACTTTGTGCCAAAGGATACTCACAGATCAAAGGTCTTGACTATGAAGACACCTTTGCACCAGTTGCAAAAATGGTAACAATTCGTATACTCATCTCTCTTGCATGTTTTCACAAATGGAGTACGTTCCAGCTTGATGTTTCTAATGTATTTCTCAATGGTTACCTTGAGGAGGAGATTTATATGGAGCAGCCTCCAGGTTTTGTGAAGGAAGGTGATGAATCAAAAGTTTGTCTTTTGTTCAAAAGTCGGTATGGACTGAAACATGCACCAAGGTCTTGCTATGCAAGGCTCAATTCCTATCTCATATCACTCGAATTTTGTCTAAGTGAATATGACCCTTCTCTGTATTATAAGTTTGTAGATAACTTTGTAATTATTCTTCTCATCTATGTAGATGATATCATTCTTTGTGGAGACAATGAGAAGCTAGTTGAAGAAATTAAGCATGCACTTGGTACTGAGTTTAAGATGCAAGACTTAGGAGTTCTTCACTATATTCTAGGCCTTGAATTAAATTTTTGGAAAGGTCATGCATTTATAAGCCAAAGTAGATATGCACTTTCCATGCTCAGGAAATTCCATATGGAGAACTGTAAAGGCATAGATACGGCTATGGATCACACTGTAAAAGTTCCTATTAAAGATGATAAAAAATCCTTTGAGGACATCACTCTTTATAGGAGGCTTATTGGCTCACTTATTTGGTTAACAATGACTAGGCCTGATCTAAGCTTTTGTGTTCATAGCTAAGTCAACACATGCAGGATCCAAAGTTATATCATTGGAAGTTGGCTAAAAGAGTATTGAGGTATATATCTTCTACCTTGGTTATGGACTATATAATGAAGGAGAAAATCTGACTTTGATTGCTTTTTCAGATTCAGATATTGCAGGAGACAAGTTGGATAGGAAATCCACAAGTGCTTACACTATATTTCTTAGAGAAAATTTGGTTTCTTGGCTATCAAACAAGCAGGCAACTATTTCCTTATCATCTTGTGAAGCTAAATACAAATCTCTTACAACCACAACAAAGGAGGTTTTATGGATCAAAAGGCTACTTTTGGAACTAAAGTGTTATGCAGATGAAGATTTACCAATTATCAAGAATGATAACATTTCTGCTCAGGCTCTTGCAGATAATCCAGTCTTTCATGTAAGGAGCAAGCATATTGAAGTGGCTCATCATTTTGTAAGAGAAAAAGTCATTGGGAGAGAGATCTCATTGGAGCATGTTTCACCATCAGATTGTGTTGCAGATCTTCTCACCAAACCTCTACTCAAGAACAAGTTGGATCCAAGATGAATGAATAAGATCATTGTGAATATTAGCCAGTAGGATTTTAGGGCAAGGGCCTTCCCCATTTATAAAAAGGCACCATTTTTACTCTATTTGGATGCTTAATGAGGAGGAGGAGACTCTACCAGATTTGGGAGAGAAGCATCCTCACTTGCTATTCACTACTTGCTAATGCTTTTGATTGTGTTTTTCATTTTGCTCTCAAGCTTTCATGGTTTTGGTTTTAATAGTGAATGTTTCTCCATTAACAAGAAAAAGGAACAAGTGAGCTAACCTCCACTCTCACCCTCTCTCTCTATCTTTTCTCTATCACTCTCTTCCTCTCTTCTCTTCTTCTCTTTCCCAAAATCATAATGAATGCTAGTTAGGGGTGAGTAGGGTTAGGAAGGAATAGTGTTAGTGGTGTTAGAGATAGGGAAAAAGTAGAGAACTAACTAAAAGTAGCATCTTTTCATAGTTAGGCACCTATCCAGTGTTCTAACTCTTGTTGATGAGTGGAAGGGCTACTACAATGCAAGATCTTCGACCCTACATCTGGGAGAAGCAACGAAATGCCTTGGGCTGGAGATCAGAAGAGATCGAATAAGAAGAGAAATGCATCTGAGTCAGTCAGAATACACTTGGAAAGTGTTGAAGCGGTATCAAATGATGGACCGCAAAGAAAAAGCCGCACCAAAAGCAAAAAATAATTACCAAGGGGACTTATAATAAATTCCTAAAAATCAAAGAGAGAAATTTTTGAACCATTCCAAGTAAAACTTTAACATAAGCAAGTCAATCTTACAAAATGATAATCTAGAAATGTAGCACATAGATGATGATCACAAACTCATCTCCAATCCAAATCATGCACAGATCAGAAGAATCCTCATTCAGCAGACACAAGCAGGAAATTCTAATGAACTAGCTTTCCAGAAAACACTGGTTTTGGCTGCTGCTAGTTTTGCTGTTGCTGCGCCAAAAAGGATTTAACAGTGTTCCAGGCAAAAGACGGCAAGGCCATGTAAACTTTGATACCTTTACCATCTTTTCCATTTGGAACAAACTTTGTAACGTTAATCATCGGTGGTTCAACCCAGAAGTAGTGTGTAGGTGGTCCCCACCCATAGTCTGTCTTGTGAAAACGTAGCCTGGACAAGGGTAATATGTAATGTGTTGCTGAGGATGAGGATACAGCTATTGAAAGCCCTGCTGTAGGAGATCGCATAGGACTCGTTTTCTCAACGTAATCTATTTTTGACCTCATGTACTTGTCGTTGATCGTCGCTTTGGCTTCTTGAACTAATTTAACTGCGTAGCATAGTCCGAGATCGGTAAGTTCTCTTGCCGAAGCAATAGAGCAAGCGGTCATGACCGCGTTGCCATGATAACCTTCAGGAAGAGGTGGACAGAGGCGTGATCTACCATTTACTGCAAACAGGAGTTTGGTCATTTCAGAGGATGCACCCAAAGCTTTTGTTCGGATGCGCCAGATGAAAGCACTCATGACCTCGAAACTCGTGCATGTATTCAGAAGACCTTCACCTAGTACTTGCTTCTTCATTAATGCTATATATTTTGAGTCAAAGCACAGCGAGGAGTAAACTATGTCATCAACGCTAGGGTCGTCTGCTGTTGGTGAATTGTTCTGCACAATTTCTGTGTATTCAAAATGAGGGAATTCAATTTGCAGGGGATCCCTGGCCTTCAGTAGTGTTCTGTCTAGCACAGGCTGAATGGACATAGGCACACCCATCGCAATTTCTCCCAGAGAATTCAGAAACTCACTGAATGCAACTCCATCACACATGCAGTGGTGTATGCCAGCTCCAACACAAAATCCACCGCACTTGAATCTCGTCACCTAGCAAAAGAAACAAGTACAGCTATTGAATTAGAGAGAGAGAGAAATGAGCGGCTACTACAATGAAAATCATATTGCATATACCTGAATTGATAGCAGGGGTCGATCCAGAACGCTGTTACTTTCCGATGCGCTCTTACATATAAGCTTCTGGGCATATTCCATATTCGTATCAAGCTCGTATTGTGCCAGTACGTCTGAGATAGTGGCATCAGCTTCTGCTTCGACAAAAACAGCTCCTTCACCACTGCTGATAACGTGACACTTCCCGTCCGAGCTTAACTCAAGCCTTCCAGCTAATGGATAATAATGCACCAATACCTGTGCTAATGCTTTCTGTAAAACTATGACTGGATCAGCTGTTTTGTTTATTTTGTTAGGCTGGTAGAAAAAAAGTATATTCATATAGACGGGAATCTGATCCAGATTGGAAAGCCAGTAGATGCAATCTCGTGCAGTTGGAGGCAGGGACGGTGGAACGAGCTTTGCCTCTTTGCACTTCACTGCACAAAAGCTGCCGCTGCTGCTTTCAGCTTGTCGTGAAGACATGATTTCCCAGAATGATCCTCCACAATTGATAATTGTCTATAATCTGAAACAGAACGATCCAATTGAACTTTGTTTTCTTTCTTTTGGATCGGAATTAAAGTTAAATAGTAGTTTATGTGTTTGTGTCTTTAGAGCATACGCTTGTCTAAAAAGAAACACTATAAATGTACTAACACATTTGTAACCTATAAATAGTAATTGATGAGGATGCCTCACACTCACAGTGCTCATGAAAAATCAGTTTTCTAACCTTTTAAAAAACCTATTACTTTTAAATTTGTATATTTGTTTCAAAGTTGGCCTACAAGATCTATTGGTATTAGGCTTAACACATAAATAACAATGTGTCATCCATGAGAGAGAGGGAGAGGAGAGGAGAGTGAGGCTGAAGGCTGAAGCGGTCCATGAAGGGCCCATGGGCCAGCTAAAGGATGTAGCCTGCTGAAAGATGAAGGCTGCATTGAGGCCCTGCTAAGTTGTAGCTTGTAGGCCTAATGCCCTTTTTCCTCTTAACCTAGAGACCATGCGAACCGAAGACATGTCAAAGTGTTTGTTCCTGACGCCGATGGTCTTGTCCCAATGTTGCTAAAATAGAGGCTCTCCATACTTCTCATGGCACTCTAGAAGTACGGGTGGTAGGTACCTCATACTTTCATCATGAGAGTACCCAATGAGATCCCTATTGGAATAGTTTTCTTGAAATTGTAATTAAAGGGAATATTCGTATAGGCTTTAACACTTGCATTTTCTATGGAGTAGTGTTTGTCCCCAACAATGTTTTTATCTTTGTTGGGTGATTATGGACTCGTTCCTTTTAGGAAACTTCTTTTGAGTTTCCCTCCAATATGTTCATATTTTAAGACTACTATATCTCTAGAAAATGTTAGTTTCAAAATCTTATCTCTACAATATTTTACTAAAGGTCCTACAACCTATAAACCTCATAGTTTCATCATGGAGAGTATGTGGGGTACCTCAGACTTTCATCATGTAAGTAGTTTCCTTGAAATTGTAAATAAAAGGGGATATTCTTATAGGCTTTAACACTTGCATTTTCTATGCAATAGTGTTTGTCCTTAACAATGCTTTTATCTTTGTTGGGTGGTTATGGACTTGGTTCCTGTTAGGAAACTTCTTATGAGTTTCCCTCCAATATGTTTATATTTTAAGACTACTATATCTTTGAAGAATGTTAGTTTCAAATCTTGTCACTACAATCTTTCACTAAAGGTCCTACAACTTCTAAATATTGCCATTAATTACAACTAGGTGGCTTGATGACAAATTAATATTTAAATGTGAGGAAATTTTAAAGGCTCAACATTAGGTTATAATTTTTGTTGAAAGTGGATAAAAGACAAATTGGGGGTTTATATTATCTAGGCCCTCTTTTCAGATCCAATGATTATTCTCTTTTTGTTGATTATAGCTTTCCATGCTCAATAATCAAATTAGATTTCAAGCAAGAAATTTCCACTCAACTCAGGCAAAATTACTTCCAAACTTATCCTAAAATGCAAATTTAACGCTATTCATGCCAAAACAAGATGCCTAATGCAAGCTAACCATCCAACAAACATGCTGCAAATTGAAAAATTGGCATAGCTCCCCGACAATGGCACCAGAATTGTAGTGGGGCTATTTCCTTCCTAGCCTCAACCCAAGATCCAAGCAAACAAGCATCAAGGAAATGATAGTCATCACGTGGAGGTTCGTTCCCGTGAGAGTGATAGCATATCTCAAAATTCAGCATGTATGGAAAATCCACATCTAACTCTAGCATTCATTAACCCTAAGCATTAACACTACACAATTAACACTACGACTTATTAACCCTATGATCCACAATGAGATAGATACTCTCTCTCTCTCTCTCTCTCTCTCTCTCTCTCTCTCTCTCTCTCTCTCTCTCTCTCTCTCTCTCTCTCTCTCTCTCTCTCTCTCTCTCTCTCTCTCTCTCTCTCTCTCTCTCTCTCACAAAAGCATAAAAAATAACAATTCCAATAACATTTAGATCCAACAATTAACAAAATACAATAAAGCATGAGAGATGGAAGAAAAGAGTTGGAGAGCAGGGACATTCATTAGTCATTTCATAAGAGAACCAATCTGCTTGTATTGAAATGGAGATCTGAACATGAGGAGCAATTCGAGTTTGCCCCTATTTATAGTGGAGAGGAGGGCCTTGGCCTCAAAATCCTAATGGCCCATTTCTACCTCCCTAACTATTCAAACTTAAAGAAGAGTGGGAACCCATTCAAAATTGGAGGGAACCAATTTGAATTTGAAATTTGAATCAATTTTGGTGGGAGTCCCAACTTTATTCACTAACTTGACATTTAGGCCCTGCGACATTAAAAGTCCCGCAAAAAGGTCTAGATTCCTTATATTGACTTTTAACTAATCAAATAACTATGTGATCATCGGATTGGACTTATTAAAGCAGGGTGCCAGATCTTTCTCACTTATTAACTAGGGTTAGGGTAGCCTTGGGATCCACAAACCCTCCAACAAAATGGCCTATGAATTTACAAAACAAACATTATAAAATTCAAGACAATGAAGTTACCGGTCAGAACCTCACCCATGCCTCTAGCATTCATAGTCTAAACTACTTTTGTATACAAGGGTATGAACTTGAGCTCGTTTGAAACCATGTATGTGAGACCCATGAAATCCATATGCCATTGGGATAAAGAATACAATTATATTTGCCAAATACTACAAGATGACAAAGAAAAAATTGTAGAATGATTAAGAAAATAATTATTGGATCTCAAAAGAGGGCCTAGATAATATCAACCCCCAATTTGTCTTCTATCCACTTTCAATAAAAAAGTATAACGTAATGTTGAGCCTTTAAAATTTACTCAAATTTAATTATTTAGAGAGAGAGAGAGAGAGAGAGAGAGATGTAAGAGAAAGTACATCGATGAATTTTTTAAAAAACACTGATGAAGTGCATTTTTTTCACTTATTTTAATGATGACATGCATTCTCTCTTGCCAAATAAATTGAAAATGTGTACCAAATGACCTTATGATTTAAAAAATCTATTGTGGTCATATAAATAATAATAAAAAATCTATTAAAATCCACTACTTTTAGATGATAAACACCTAAGCTAAATACATTCTAACAAAATAGTATTCAAAAAAGAAATGGCCTATGAATTACTTAAAAAAAAACATTAGAAAATTCAATGCAGTGACGTTATCCTCACCCTCTAGCATTCATCGTCTAAGCTACTGCTTTTTATACAAGGGTATGAACTTGAGTTTGTTTGAAACCATGTATGTGAGACCCATGAAAGTCCATATGCCATTGGGATAAACAATACAATTACCATTGTCAAATACTACAAGATGACAAAGAGAAAATTGTAGAACAATTATTGGATCTCAAATGAGGGCCTAGATAATATCAAACCCCAATTTGTCTTTTATCCACTTTCAACAAAAATTATAATCTAATGTTGAGGCTTTAAAACTTACTCAGATTTAATTATTGAGAGAGAGAGAGAGAGAGAGAGAGAGAGAGAGAGAGAGAGAGAGAGAGAGAGAGAGAGAGAGATTATTGGATCTCAAATGAGGGCCTAGATAATATCAAACCCCAATTTGTCTTTTATCCACTTTCAACAAAAATTATAATCTAATGTTGAGGCTTTAAATTTTACTTAGATTTAATTATTGAGAGAGAGAGAGAGAGAGAGAGAGAGAGAGAGAGAGAGAGAGAGAGAGAGAGAAATAGGACATGTAAGAGAAAGTAGATCGATGGACTTTTATAAAAATATTGATGTTGTGCATTTGTTTCTCTTATTTTAATGATGACATGAATTTTCTCCTTCCAAATAAGTTGAAAATGTGTACCAAATGATCTTATGATTTAAAATATCTATTACGGTCTTATAAAAAATGAAAAAAGTTCTTTTAAAATCCACTATTTTGAGATGATAAACACCTAAGCTAAATACACTATAACAAAATAGTCTTCAAAATGTAAAATGCCTATGAATTATTGAAAACAAACATTAGAAAATTCAAGGCAATGAAGTTACCATTCATAACCTCACCCATGCCTCCTACATTCATCGTCTAAGCTACTTCTTTGTATACAAGGGTATGAACTTGAGTTAGTTTGAATCCATGTATGTGAGACCATGAAAGTCCATATGCCATTGGGATAAACAATAGAGTTACCTTTGTCAAATACTACAAGATGACAAAGAGAAAATTGTAGAACAATCAAGAGAATAATTATTGGATCTCAAAAGAGGGCCTAGATAATATTAACTCCCAATTTGTCTTCTATCTACTTTCAACAAAAATTATAACCTCATGTTGAGCGTAAAATTTACTCACATTTAATTATTCTGAGAGAGAGAGAGAGAGAGAGAGCGAGGGAGGGGGGCATGTAAGAGAAAATATATTGATGGACTTTTAATAAAATATTGATGATGTGCATTTTTTTCACTTATTTTAATGATGATATGCATTTTCTCTTGCCGAATAAATTGAAAATGTGTACCAGATGTCCTTATGATTTAAAAAATCTATTATGGTCTTATAAATAATGAAAAAAATCTATTAAAATCCACTATTTTTGGATGATAAACACCTAAGCTAAATACATTCTAACAGAAAAGTATTCAAAAAAGAAATGGCCTATGAATTACTAAAAACAAGCATTAGAAAATTCAAGGCAATGACGTTATCAATCATAACCTCATTCATGCCTCTAGCATTCATAGTCTAAGTTACTTCTTTTTATACAAGGGTATGAGTGAACTTTAGTTCATTTGAAACCATGTATTTGAGACCCATGAAAGTCCATATGCCATTGGAATAAACAATACAATTACCGATGTCAAATATTACAAGATGACAATTTATTTTAATGATGACATGTCATGTACTTTTAGTACATCAGTGTTTTTCAAGACAATATAATATCCATTGTAAGCTTTGTGGGCCCAAAATGAGCTATTAGCCTTAAGAACAAGGCGGTTCTCTCTTTAGGCTCTCCAAAGTAGTTAATAAGGATAATAGGCCAACAAGGGCCCAATGTAGCCTAAATAGTACTTAACAAGGGCTAACTATCTCTCAAGGTAGTTAGCTTTAGTTAAGTGAGAGCATTGTCTATAACTAGACAAGAGACATCAATTTGTGAATCTTTTGGCTCATTTGCAAGTGAGAGCTTCTAGCTTCCTTGTGAATGCAAGCCATAGGGATCTCCATTGCTAGGTCTCATATGCCCTATAAACATGAATCAATGCTTCATTTACATTGATTGTACTCTTTCTTTCATTGCTAATGGAATTCCATTGTGATCTCATTGTTTCTAGCTTTCTATTGATATGCTATCACAAATGTCTTGTTATCTTCTTGCTTCTCGCTTTACTTCATTGCTATTGCTATTAGTTTGGGATTTGGCACATGAAATTTCTTGGTATCAGAGCAAAGATCCATGATTCATGATGATTTTATGAGAATTCCATTAGATTTGATGAGTTTATTGTTTTTGTAGCTTTCTTTTTGCTAAATTTTAACTTTAAAATTTTCAGTTATGTTCTGAAGAATTTTTAGCATTCAATTTCGTTTTTCATTTCTAATTTGATCCCATAGCTTTGTAGATCGTTTTTCCAGCTTTAATTTGCACGAGTTTTCAAGCCATTTGGATAAGAGATACAAAAGTTATTGCACTTTTCCCAAAAGCTGTCAAAATAGGTGACTAAAATTTTGCTTTCGGCTGATTTAGATTTTTTAGATTTAATCTGAGTTTTTATTTCAACTTTATTTCCATAAAACTTTAGAGCATTGTTTTAGCTTTGATGTGATCCATAAGGCGGGTCATTTGGTTTAGTATCCAAAAAGTTATGACAAATCTTGATTTGTAGCTCTAGTTTTGTTAGTTTTTCTTTCTTCAAAATTTTAGACCTGTTTTGTGATTAGTTTGACCCATCAAATTACTTCCAATCATTGATTTGAGAATATAGGCTGATAGAACTTGTTGTTACTTTTCAAGAGTACTGAGTTTGTTTGATTTGGATCAATATTGAGAAAGTTATGATCAAATTAGTGGAGATGGGTCAGAATTGCCAAAATTTTGGAAATTGTTTTGCAAGTGAGAGAGAAGCACTTCAATCTTCCAACTTTGAAGTTTTGTTTCTGTTGTAAAATTTTTTCAAAAATTTCATTTTGAAATTCAATTAAAAAAAAAAACATCTATTCTAATTCGACTCAATTGGAGCAAGAAAAGAGACACTTCTTTCACAAAGACTGCTATTGTTTGCACAAACCTTGACCAGCTTCATTCTGGATTGATCTCTTCAACCCGTGGTTTGCAAAAGGAGAAACACTTGAGATGCATTCAAATTGAAGGCCGCCTATATGTTAATGCTGCAACCGCTTCACAGGATATCGAATGCTCGCAATTCTGACCATCCTTGGAAATGCTAGCTTCAAAACGTCCAGTGGTAGAATCAATAATCAGGACAACACAATCAGCCAACGAAGTTTCTGTAATCATGTTCTTGATAAAATCACGATGCCCTGTAGCATCAATGACAGTGCAGTAATACTTAATGGTCTCAAACTTCCAAAGAGCGATATCGACGGTGATACCACGTTCACACTCAGCTTTGAGCTTGTCAAGTACCCAGACATATAATTTGATCGTTTGTTCATCCCTACAACTTCCTTTTCAATTTGTTCAATGACATTTCGACCGAGGCCTCCTCCTCCGTGACTCGGTCGAGGTCTCAACGAACCTCCACTCGGTCGAGACCTCACGCATTTCTCCGTTTGAGAGCTCAACCAATCCATTCGATCGAGATCTCTCTCTCTACCCCTTCTCACTCCTTGGGTCGAGATCTCTCTCTCTCTACCCCTTCTCTGTCCTTCAGTTGAGATTTTTCTCTCTACATCCTTCTCTGTCCTCCGGTTGAGATCCCTCTCTCTCTAATCCATTCTCTCTGGCTGAGATCCCTCTCTCTCTAACCCATTCTCTCTCCTCCTGTTGAGATCCTTAAGGCTCTTTCTTTTTTTTTTCTCTCTCTGCCCTCTCTCTCTCTCTAGTTCCCCTCCTACTCGGTGCCCGAGAAAAAAAAATTTGCTGTAAATTTTGTAATTTCCTTACAGTTCCTCCCAAAAAAAATTTCGAGCACAAAAACATCTCAAGGATTTCAAACTTTTATTAAATTCAATTTGTAAATTTTTTTTTATGCCCCCTTTTCTAAGTTGAATGCTCATTCTTCCTTCTCATTCTTTGAGCGCCCATAACTTCCTTGTTTGAGCTCAAAACCCAATGCTGTAGACACAAAAAGTGATAAGAAAGATGAGCCTGACACTTTTAAGTTGTTGAAATTTTGTGATTATTATTTTCAAATTTTTTTCAAGACCCCTTTTCTTGAGTCAGTCTTTTTGTGTTTCCATTAGTAATTTTCAAATCTTCATATCTTTTCTGTTTGAGTTCGAAATTCGACACTGTAAAAAGAAAAATTGCTCGTAGTGACAAATTGAACACAATTGCTACTTTATTTTATTTTGTTACACTTTCCATTCACTGCCACTTTATTCTTCGAGGACTCGGAATTTTTAAGTGGGTGGAGAAGAGCAATTTTACCAGCTTGTAAAACACCATTCTGAATAAATTTCAGACAGTGAATTCATAGTCCACAAGTCTTCACTAGTCAATAATGATGGACCGTGATAAGCAAAACATTCAATTTCCATCTATTGATGAAATACAATCTGAAATCGTACATTACCTTCTTGTATTTGACGGACAACCAAGTTCAATCAACATTGATGATTGGTTGACTGAATTAGAAGCTTATTTTTGTCATCGCCATTATTCTGAAAAGGATAAAATCTATTTCGCTTCATTGTGCTTTCAAGGACAAGTTTGAGCATGGTGAGATACTCAAGCACATTTGAGCACAAAGCTTTGGAGTCAATTCAAAATTGCTTTCATTGATAGTATTACCAGGTTTTATGAGAAATAATTCGAATCTCTCAAACAAACTGGTTCTGTACAACAATTTAATCAGCAATTCTTGGCATTGGTTTAGAAGACAAAATTTGAGTATAGAAAATGTTTGAACTACTATGTGGGTTTCCTTCAAATGCCTATAAAGAATTTGCATCAACTAACTCTTTCCAAATCCATTTATGCTGCTAGTTTTATGGAGTTGCGCATTATGATGGATCATACACTTGCTCTGGAACACTTATCTACAAACCATATCATTGAATGGTGGAAAGTCACCACTCAACGGAAACCTTATTATTTCAACCAATGATTGTCTGAATATGTTAGTCCTACCTTTGATGGTAGCATCCACTTCATTAATGTAGACAATTGGCTAGAGGATTTGGATTATAACTTCTACTATAGTGGAGGTATTGGTGATAGTGATATAGTTTTCTTTGCTTCATCAGGTTTCCAAGGACGTGTTCAACTAGTTAACTTTCAAAAGAGTTTGTAGACAAATCTTCAATCAATCTGACTTCATCCAATGGCGTTCTTTGGACCAGACAACTATAGTTGCTGAGTACAATAGAGAATTCCAACAAATGGTCCCAGTATTTGATTATGGATAAATATATCTTGTACAATGTTATATATATGGCTTACAACCTCAATATCGGAGCATTGTAGAAAACTACCTGCAAACTACTTCTCTCCAGCCTAGGTTCCGATTAAGGAAAACTATGGAATATGTTTTAAAGTACGAGCAACAAGAACAAAGACTTAAGTTGGAAGCTGAAAGGAAAGAAGAACAATCCAGATGGTTTGAGGAAATGAAGATGCGAATTCAAAAAGTGAGTGTATACACTAAAGCATCAATGGATAGACAACCAAAACAGGTACAGGAAAGTGGAGAAATTTCTGAAGATGAAACTGAGCAAAGTGATAATGACGAAGCGCATGAGCGAAACGATGACAATGAGTCAGATGAGCAAAGTGACGATGAAAGTCAAGTCCCAGATCTAGATACAGCTGCAAGCAACAAAGTTCCAATTCAAGATTTGAATCAAGTTGCAACAACAGATGGTGAAAATCAGGATTTAGATGAAAGTCAAGATTCAGATCAGGATGTGAAGATAATTGAACATCCTTTCGAGTTTTACTTCGACCATCAAAGTTCGGAACTTGACCTACATCAATGCCTTAATCTGGTCAATGAACAAGCAATTATGGATCGTCAGATTGAGAATATTGCTATGCTTAAAGAAAGTTGATCAAGGCATTCACCAAACTTTCAGATTGAGGACTATATGACACCGATATTCCATGATTTGGAATTGAGTGGTTATTATAAGGATCCGATGTACGAACCATGTCAAATTGATATGGAAGCTTTTGAAAATAATTTTATTTTTGACAATGATCTAAGAGAGTATGAGGTATTCAACATGGATACTGGTAGAAATGAAGAGATTTCATCAATCCATGGAAATTCTACTTGTATCAATACTTTGGATTATTGTTCAACGCCTCATGGATCCATTAGCCAAGAGCTTCAAGTGGCTTTTGTTGGAGAACCGCTAGAATTCAAAAGCCAATATGTAATTCACGTGCATATTTGGAATGTATAAAAGTGAATAATGACTGGGAATATTCTCTCAGTCAACCAACACTCTATAGGAAGCTGATTTTAAAATATACCATCAATTTATATCAGTTTCTTTGGAGAGGTTTACATTGCTCAGTGGACTTTAATGTGATCAATCCTCAATTGAGTAATGTCAACAATGATTGCTCATCAATGGTTATTTGGAACAATCAAAACGTCAAATCCCTATTTCAACTTTGGAATGTATTTTCACTATATGGAATTGATGCTTTAATTATTTATATGGGCACCTGCAAGTTTTATATTTCGAAATGAGAGTCAATTTACAGCTCTCTTGATAGATGAATGAAAGATTTTAGAAGTGTCTAAAAAAAGCCCAATTACAAACAAGGAACTTTTGAGACTCCAATAGAGAATGATGTCCATGAAGGATCTTTCACCACCTCTTAAAGGATCCCTTACAAGATGTTCCATAAATGTGTCTATATACAAATAACACACTTCAAAACTAAACATCATGCCAAGACATGTATTCAAAGGCATTTTGTGCACTTGAAAATACATCAATTAAACTATTAAGTTTATACATAACGTTGCCAAAGACAACTTGCCATGCTTGATCCATATGATTGAGCCTTGATGGCTCCATATTGATACTCATGGTTCTTTTTGGAGTCCTTGGGCCTTGAGCTTGCTCCTCCACTTGACTTGACTCCAAACCATCAATGAATTGAATAAGGTGTTGATCCAAAGGTGCTTCTTCAAGTTTACATCTTCTGCTTCCACCATTGACAACTTCTTTGATGGAAAACAAGTAGATTCTACAATCTCTACTTGAAGAGCAAAACACTACCATTATTCCAATAATTGAAATAGAATAATCTTTGGTCCTTACATTGGAATGATCATGCTCAAAGTATGTGGACTCAAAGATTTCCTGTACAAATAATATTTCATCTTTTATGACGCTATTCAAAGTATTACAAAATAGTTATCCAATGAAATTGCTTTATCAACAACAAGTGGAGATTTGAAAGCATCCATTTTCGTTGTCTTGTCATAAAAAGTACTAGACATCATAGATCTTATTGATAAGCAACAAGTCACTCCATGTCTACTAATACTAGTATCCAAAAAGTATTCAAAGATAGTAGACTCTCCAACCTTGCAAGATGCACACTTGACAGGATAATGTGCATGCAATTTGATGACTCGGCCATTGTCATTGATGACAAGTGGCCATGATGAAACCATATTCTCTAGGGTTTATTAGGTGCAGAATGCACTCATGAATTGGGGATTTCCATGGCACACCGACATCCTTCGTCACACATGAGGTAAATGTTGAAGTTTCATTGCTACAAATAGGAATTAGTTGTGAATGAACATTCACTTTGCTAATCCCTATAACAGGAAGTGAGTTATCTCCTATTGTAGCATGTGTAAAATCTAAGCTTGCATGGCATAACATGGTAGAATATGCATTTTAAGATATGATGAAATGATTGCATTGTTTTTGTATATGACGTGTGCATGATAATATACTAGTATTTAGGCTTTGTCTAAATTATATCATGGGTTTTATCTATCGCATCTTGTTGTTCACACTCGCGTCGTAAGCTCGACCTCTTTGAAACATAGGAGCGGGCTGTCCACCATGCGTGGTTGAAATACACCACCTTTGTTAGAGGTCAACATAGTCACATCCATCGTTGGAACTGCCTAGCGAAATACCTAGGCCTAACGGTTGGCAAAATATCACCACCTATCAAACAAGACGACGCGTATAACTGGCACCCTCATGTTGCATGGAAATAATCCTGACCTAGTGTCTCATTTGATGTACGTTGATCTTAGTTCAATTATTCCACAATGACCGGTTGAACACCCTAGGGATACATTCCACGCAAATAACTAGTAGCATATGGGGACTTCATTTCTTTTATTCTGTGATTGCTGATTGAGTGCCTCCATAAATTTCCATGTGACATTTGCAAGTAACTACACTCGTATGACCGTCCAAGGGCCCTTAACCTTAACTATTGAAAACTATGAAATTTCAAAGGAACGTACCTACGCAACACTACAAGAAGTCATGGTCCTAAAGGACCCTCAGTAATAGGAAGAATAAAAAGAAAAGGAGAAAAAAGAGATTTGAAATACTCCAAACTATCAGTAATACCAAATTCATGAAAAAAAAAAACCAACTAGAATCAAAATTAGACATTTTAAACAAAAACTATAGATGTAAAATTCCAAATATTGCTCTCAGGCACAAACTGTAGGTCAGGCAAGGACCTCAAGGCAATGTGCACTCAAAAGAGATATTAGAAATTAGAGTATCGGATCCGAGCGTGTAAACAAAGAGCAGACAAGAAAGGAGATTTAAGGCGCGCTTGAATGCAACATCGGACGAGGCAGTATCGGTTCCAGACGCAAGTTAGTCAATGGAGGGTAATCAATGCAAATGGCACGTTTGAAATCGATATCCGGCCAAGAAATCGAAAATTTGCGTGAAAATACGAGTCGAAAATGACCTATTTATTTATGAAAATTTGCACATGTGGAGGAGTTACGAAGGAACACGTGTCGACGTATGATTGGTCAAAATTAATACACCGTATAGACAATGATTGATCTGACATCTGTCACGTGCGAGAATGACACGCGTCGAAAAGGGATTAGTGCACGTGTCCCAACCCACGTGGCCTCATAATGAGGCCATCATTGTTAGTACGGACATTCCACGTGGACAAATTAGATGATGACACGTGTCCCAATATGGCTCTCAAGCGCGCCCTCTCACCTTTTAAGCGTCCGCCTTCTCACAGTGCGCTCGAGACCAATGTCGTTGTTAGTCCAATATCGCTTTCGAGCACGCATCTCGTTTCTTAAAATATTCTGTGTATATCTTGCGCTCGCAACCGACATTCAATTTTGGTATCAATCTCAAGCATCTCCTTATCGCAAGTTTTTTGTTTTCATTCCCTGCGCTTTTGTTCAGACTTTTTTTTGTTAATTTTATTCTTCTTAGAATGATTGCCAGGACCAAATCCACTACTCGTGCCATAACCATTGTACATCCATCCCATGCCCGTGTTTCCCTTGGTACTGGCCGTAGACGTGGCAGGAAACATGTATGGCTGAGGGAGATTAGAAAACTCCAGAGATCAACTGAACTGTTGATCCCTAGAGCTCCTTTCGGCCGATCTGTAAGGAATATCACTCTGTCACTTGGGCTAAATGTTCGTTTTGCCATGATAGCCATGCAGGCCTTATAGGGAGCTGCAGAAGATTTTCTGTCCCAGTTTTTCGAGGATACCTATCTTTTGACAGTGCATAGTAAGCGTGTCACCATCATGCCAAAAGTGTGTGTGTGTGTGGATTTATTGTAACTGGCTTCAAATGTATTCTACGAGTTATTTTCATGAAAGTTGATTTAGACTATCAAAACATCATAAATGACTATGTATTTTGTTTATTTTGGACATTTTTAATTTTTTTAGATTTTATTAAATATTCTATTTTTTACAAGAGTTTTTTTTCTTTTCTAAAAAGCATATTGTTTGCAAAACAAATGTGGTTTTTGGAAAAAAATTCATGAAAAAACATGTTTTGGCAAAAATAAAAAATCAAAAAACAATTACTTGTTTTTAGGATATTGTTCCATTTCAAAAGATTTCATGTTATTTTATGAGTTACCTTTAAAATGTTAATTTAGACTACTAAAAAATCAAAACAATTTATGTTTTTTGTTCACCTGCATTGTACAATTTAGATTTTTTGAGTTTAATTTTTTTTTAACATGGTGTACTAGAATTTGTAGTCAAAATGCATGTTCTTTTATTGATTTTTTGTGGAGTAATTTTACATGAAAAAGTATGTGTTTGGGCAAAAATTACAAAACTGTTAAATGGTTAAGATTTTGACCCATTTCAAAATATTTCACGTTACATGTATTAGGATATCTAAGATATAGGAAAATAATTTTTCATTATAGTTAAATCTCAATAATACTAGTTTCAAACTCGTTTGCAATTTGACACATTCAAACTTGTTGAAGATTTGAATTTTGATAAATCTGAAGAAGATAATCCTATGATTGGTGTCTTACACTATGGAAGTTATATTTCAAATGAGAGACAACATATATAACATATTATCAAAATATGGCATACAATATTTCAAATCAAAGACATGACACACTAAATAAGAAATTTCTGACCTACAATGTGCCGACACTAGGTACTTTTAATGAGCAATAGTTTTTCATTCTATAAAAATGTTATACATGGGAAGAGAATATCCAAATCTTAAGAATTTTTTTTTGGAATATATACTTCTTGAAGAAAATGTAAATATGATAAAAAATTGCACTAGTAGTATAAGAGGTCAGTTTTCTAGATATTCAACTTGTAAAATTTGGAAATTGAGTTGTTTGTCAATACAATGAAGCCTATAAAAATACATCTCATGACAAATCCAAGTCAGTGCAACATTAGGATGATAAACACAAAATGATCCAGAATTAAGAGAATATCAACCGAAGTTATATTACAAATAGACTTGAGTCAAAGTGTCAAATTTGATCAAGACCTTAAAAGATACATCGAATTTGAACTCCATGCTTATACCAATAGTTTTGTACTCATTCAAAGATCAAACTTGTACAATACTTCACAATTTTTGTTTTGTCAAATTCACATTGGCAAGGTCGTTGCACAATTAAAATATTTAAATAAGTTATCAATGCTAGATTAACAATTTTCCAATGAACAATCAAGAGTTGCAACCCAACAAATTCATTTTTAAAGAGAAATTTAATGAATGTAATAAACCCAAGTATTGTGGTCCTCTCCTAAATCACTAAAAGCTCTCACTAAGTTTAGATTGAGAAGAGCAGCTAGCTACCAAATTGAAATATGCTATAAATTATAGCTAAGATGGACTCTTGTTACTAGATCAACAACGAAAGTGATATAGAGATTAGCCATGCACACAATTGTGGCCATTGAAATTTATTAGATCGATTGAAATAAGAGCATTTATGATAAACACATATCTACTCTATTCACATGAACGTCTTCCTGGAAGTGTAAGCTTATGCCATATTGTAGGCTTGTAAAAAAACTTCAACAAGGTAACTTGATATGCCAACTTTTGGGATTTTCTATTTAAATTTCTAGGGCTACATAATTAGCCACAATTTACTTTTCATAAAAATTGTTAATAGTAAACTTTGATAGCTTGAATTTTGTAAACCACTAACATTTTTTTTTTCACCAAGAAACTTTTTTGGGCTTTTTTTAAATATTTTCTATGGCATTATTAGCCAAAATTTCTATTGTCGTTTATGGTAAATGCATAAGGCCATTTTTGCAATAAAAGACACTTGGCTATAATGATATGTAGAATTCCTCATAAAGGCTTGAACCTCTTTTCTTACAACATTAAAGAAAAGGAAAAAGAAAAATCTCAATAACATGAACAAATCAAAATGCATCAACAGCCTGGGTGTCCCATCATTTGGAACCTTCAAAGGCATAACTTTCTCATGTCTTACCCCTTACATTATTTAAAAAAAAATTTGTATCTAAGGAACTTTAGAGGGCAAGAGGCTGAAATTGTAGGACTTGAAGGCAACAACCCTAAACAAGGTGACCAATACATCACCAAAAGCTTAGAGATCATTGAAAAATAAAAAATAAATAAAGATTGCATTTTAGAATAACTAAAAATTTGCAACATATGGTTAGCTAGAAACATTGGGAAATTTGGGTCTTATACTTTTTGCATCTTCCCTTGCTCCTAGCCCTGCCTTGCTTGCAAGGAGGACTTAGCATTCATTTCCAACATTGAGCCTTGCTTGCAAGGAGGACTTAGCATTCATTTCCAACATTGACCTGCTTGTGTTTTGGTTGTAAATGGTTTTTTTTTTATTCTCTGGTTTTTGTGAGTACGACACTTGGCATTTAAAAATAAATTGCCTTTTTTTCTAGGTTTTTGGCTTCCTATTACTTTTTCTTTTTTTTGATATTTTTTTTGGTTCTTTTCGGGATCAGGGGTGCTTCAATATGGAGAGATTGACACCTGGGCCCACATTTTTTCTGATTTTCGATTCCGGGTGTCCATGTTCCATTTTCACGTGACTGACCCAACGGGGTTGGCTCAACTGGTTAGCTTGGCATCCAAAGTTTCTTTGGTCCCAGGTTCGAACCTTTTGGTCCCAGGTTCGAACCTCCCCTTGGAAACCAAGAAGCATTTTCACGTGACTTGCCGTTCTCAGGGTCGCGGCTGTCACTGCATGCCACGGCTTTGGGTAGCACAAATCCATGCCAGTGAAGGATGTTCATGAACGTGAATGAGTCTGGGTGAGGCGTCGTGCTTCCAAGTATCCGGAATCACTCAGAAACCCCGATTCCTGCTTCTTCTAGCATTCTGGAATGCACTTAACTCTAATTTTTTTAATAGCTTGAAGCTGTTCCTTGTCCTCAGGTGCTCAACTTCAATTTATGATAATGCGGTATGCTGCTAGTAGGTGGTGAAAGTACATGATTTCGTAAATCATCGTTGATCAGATTTGTACTTGTCACTAGATTTTATTTTGTCTTTTAACAATAATAGCACTTCGTTGCAAAAATCCTCTTGCAGGGCAAAACTTTAATTGCATGAGTGAAAGATCTTTTTTCTAACAATGCATTTATGTCTACTTCAAATTGTAGCAAAAACTTAGCATATAGTTACAACCATTAGCAGATTATTTTTGAGAAATTCATCCTTGAGTCTTGAATCGACGCATTTTGTGTCATCTTGTCTGTGTGCACTAGAGTAAGGAAAGCAAAAAATTCATCCTTGAGCCTTGAATCAGCTCATTCTGTATCGCATTTACTGTGTACACTGAAGTAAGGAAATCGAGCTCCATCGGCGGCTATGAATCGTACAACCTTGAACAACTTGATATGTGATTGTCCTTAATTGAGATCTTTCTGGCACAACAATCTGACATACAAATACAACGATTGTTCCTATGCTGATTGTTATCTTTCTGGATGCTAGTCGAACATGATGTTTACATAACTTCATTAATAGGCATTTGTGAATGACGAAATGTAAGATTCTTATTTTTTTTAAATGCAGCAATTTCAGGATGTTTAGGCTGTATTATCCACGCTTTATCAGTTGCTAACAAGGATTTCATATTAACGTAATTACGTGAAATTTTTACAAAAATAACTATGCAATTTACGTTATTATGAAATTTAGGATAATTACGTTAACAAAAAATGACCTGCTAAGGTCACCGTGACCGATTGAGCAGGTAATTTTTGAGATTTTGATGTGATATCGTGGGTATTAAGTGAAGTTTGGTGGGGTCGCCAAGCTTTTTTGAGTAGCTTAAAAACATAATCAGATTTTTTCTCTTTCTTTTGCTAATATAATCTAGCATAAAATAAATGATGGGTCTGCCAAAATTTATTGTATATCTTGGTGGGTTTACGTGAAGATCAAGTTTCTAACCGGTAACATGAATATCAATGTTAATAACGCCCGCATGTTACGTTAATAACTTTCAATATTCACAATTCACAATTTAAGTAATTACGAATTTGAAATCCATGGTTGCTAAAAGCTTGTGATTATGAAGATCACTAAATAGTCTCCATTAGAGTGCATATATTTCGCAAGGTTGCATCCACAGATGCAAAGCATGTGGCCAATTTTTAATTCAACCGCAAAACATCATCGTAGACAATTGCACCAAACATAATAGTATTTTTGGTGATAGGACCACATTTACAACAATTGACAAAGCACAGAGTGAGATTAAAATTTGATTTATGGAAACTTTCAACATGTCAAAACCGTGCCATGTAAGTTTTGTTATTATCAATCTTAGCGATTTCCGGCGTTTGAACTTTGGATCAAATCATATATATCTTCTCATCTGCTGAAAAAATAGGCTTTGATAGATCCCCTTGCCATATGCAAAAATCAATCCCCAGTCCACTGCAAATATTACGTATTACTAACGCATGGCATATCATAACAATATTTCAACCCAAGAATCACATGAAAATTTTTCACCTATCATAAAAAATCAATGCTAGACATTCTAATTTTCTTTTTGTGAATATCAGGGTTTCTTTTTAGATCTAGATAAAGCTTCTCAGTTTGAGGTCGTTGCAACCTATCATTGACATGGCACCACAAAAGTTACGGCAAGTTACGATGCCGCTGACATGACACCCTCTATTGAGAAGAAAAATCAAAGTGCAATCACAAAGTGGAATAAAGAGGGACTAGCTACTTCTACCCGAGGATTTGGTTTGCCAGACGTCTCTATGGAATTGGCTCACTCGGATTCACTATATGTAATGCCATTTTTACTTTATATTTTAAAGCCACCTTCATAAACAAAAACTTCAGGAAGTGTTTGAGCAATGAGGTTGCTTAAGTCTTCCAAAGAGTAAGTAGTCTAATATCTGTGAACAAAACAATGAACTCTTTCATTGAATGGTTTCTTTAATTGGATACAAAACTATTGATAATTGCACTTTCAATGAAAAAAACTTTTTTCAAACAATTGGACATATGTTGATCTGCTATCTTGGCAATATTCAAACCTAAAAAGATTCTTGAACAAGAAGTTAAATATTTTATGTGGAAGCAATAAGATTAAAACCCCATAAATAAATTGGATGATTCAAATCCAAACGATGAAGAGGACAATAGCAATTCTATGCATGAGGACAATATTGATATATATATATATATATATATATATATATATATATATATATATATATTAGTAAAAAGTGCTCGTCGTTGACGGGTGGCCGATGGTCGTTAATGGGTGGTCGATGGTCGTTGACGGGTGGCCGATGTATGTGTGTGTATGTATGTGAGTGCATGTGTTATTTGTGTATGTGGATTTGTGGTCAATGGTGTGTGTGTGTGTGTGTGTGAAATATATATGTGTGTATGCATATGTGATTTATGTGACCGATGGTGTGTGCATGTGTGTATGAGTGTGCATGTGCATTTCTCTGTGTATACTGAACTGCTTGGAGCCTGATTTGTTGATGCGGGCTTGTCTCGACGTGCAGCACTGGATGGAACAGACGACATGCATGACGGAGCCCGTTGCAATACTGGACCACTTCTTGAAAATGCCAAAAAGTAAACGACCGACTTTATCAGCACACCAAGCAAGTTGTTGCAAGTATGGATAAAGTTAGATACCAATGATGAAAAAAGGGATTGAAGTCTCTCGGAGACACTAATCTCAATGATTCAAGATACCCAGTTTTTGGTGAGCCCAAAAATAGTGTGCAATCAAAAAATGAACACCATTCATTCGACCTTCCATCATATGAATGCATTTTATAGCTCTCAAAGATGACAATACTTGAGGTGATGTAACAGTTCGACCAAGGTTACCAAAAGCAAAAAACTTGTCTTTCAAATGAGAAACGAGGTGGATCAAAACCAGAAGATCGCATGTGTTGGGATTTCAGAGGTAGATTGTCACATCCATTCCTGGGAAGGTACTACATGAGCAAGAGGAAAGGATGAGACATATTGATCAAGCAAACTTGTACATCAGAGTAAAAGACTACAGAGTTGGGAAAAAAGAAAAAGGAAGAACCCTAGAGGTAAGAACAAAGGAAAACTTTGTGTCAAATTTCCATTTCAATTTGAATAAATAAAAAAATGTCTAGTTTTAGATATTCAACTTCTGCTATTTCCCACAGTCGTTGCAAGGATGGGATTAGCAAATATGTTCTTCAATAGAGCATGAATGCTAGACGGAGAAAAGAACTTTGGGTAAAACTTTCTGTTCATGATCTATGGATAAAATTTTGGTAATTCAAAATAAATACGAAAGCCATATAATAAATCTCAGTGCGGTTATGCTCATCGATGATGTTTTTTTAGGTGGATTGACAGGAGAAGGGGAGAACATATGGGGTGGGCGGAGTGCAGATGTGCTCCCTAATGGTTAAAAGCAAGTTGTTTGGGCAAGAGGCCGATGATTTAAGTGCTCGGGGGAGATGGGTGGGTGAGTTTTGCCATGTGACAAAAAAGGGCGAGGGAGTGTTAAAAAAAGATATTCTCCTGTCCTTAAAAGCCTTAGTTTTTTTTTTTTTTTTTTTTTGGGGTGGGGGGGGGGGGGGGGGGGGGGGGGGGGACCAATTTCTTTCTTGATGGGGACTTTTTTTTTGTCTCATTTAAAACAAAGAAAACTTAATTTATGGGGAGCCAAAAAGCCCCTTCACTTTTTTTGTTTTATGGAGAGTGAGGGTTCACATTTTTAAGTGGGTTTACATTCATATTTTTTTATGAGAGGTTTACATTCAAGAAAACGTGTAAGTGTGTGTAGTGTGCGTGTGCATGTGGGGGGGGAGTAAATATTGATATATTATTTTAAATGGAATGGAGGCACTCTCTTGTTTATATATCTGCACACACACGCATTTAACCTTCTTCATTTTTTTTAGGGCATGGAGGGACCTCCCTCCCTTTATGGGTGGTTGGTCAGCATGTGGAGAGAGAGAGAGAGAGAGAGAGAGAGAGAGAGAGAGAGAGAGAGGAGAGGAGAGAGAGAGAGAGAGGCCCGTGGAAAAGGGAGAAGGAGAAAAAAGGACTCTAGACTCTATACTTCATACAATATATCTCATCCACAAAAGGTCTTTTATATGGAGATGTGTGGTGTGTGTGTGTGTGCACACACACACGCATTCGTTATGTCGGGAGTCACACACACACACGAACACGCACACACACACACATAGACATGCGCGCACGCACACACACACACACACACACACACTCACTCACTCACTCACTCACTCACACGAGTGTGCGTGCGTGCGTGCATGCGTGCATGCAAGTGTGTTCCAGATCCCCCCTCCCCCCCCCCTATTTTTCTCTTTTTATTGTCTCTTTTACTCCCCTCACACTATCCCCTCCTTTTTTTTTTAGTTGTGCATTTTTTGGCCCATGGATAAAAGCTTGTGGGTAACGATTTAGGAGTTAAAGCTAGTGAGTTTGGGCTTGTGGTTAAACATTCCTTATAATGGCGGGCCAAGATAGGAATTTGAAGGATTGAAAAAAAATAAACCAGTTTAAGATAGTCAAGAAAAGTTTTATGTTCATGATTTATGGGTAAAACTTTGATAATTTAAAATAAATAAGAAAGCTATGTACTAAAGATTATTAGCTGAAGTTTAAAGCACATTGAAGTGTGTGAAGAAAATAAAACCTTAACTTCAAACTTCAATATTTGAATTAGTAAGCGGGAGGGAGGGGGTGGGGAATCTTTTTGGGGTCCACCCCC